>JAXGGA010006307.1:0-7500 GCA_038373865.1 Uloborus plumipes
TTCTGCTTTATTTTTCTACTTTACGTCAATGTGGAGCAGGGCCCTTACTGATCAAGAAATAAAAATAGATGAAAATGCTTAGTTTTACGTTAAAACCCCCAAAAAATCCTGCATCGATGGGCTTTTCAATCAACAAAACGGGGTTTTGCCAACCCTGATTCAAATATACAAATGCATTGCCAATAGGATAAGGTATTCAATAAGAGATGATTTAATTTCTATCATGAAATTATTTAAAAAAATATACATATAATCTAAAACCGAACTTCATTTTGAACCACTTTACCCCACTTTCCAACGTATAATGTATTCTATTGCTGAGATAAATCATTGCTTAAGCTCGGTGTAAAAGTAAAAACAAATGAAAAAAATATCATTCTTTTCCTACCTTTCAGGGTAGCAGAACATAAACATATTGTACGGAATTCAACATATTTTCTCTTCAATCTCTTCTTAAAAATTCGAGGATTACTTTTTATGCTGTCGAATTTTCCCAGTTTAATCTCATTTTGCAATTTTTTTTTTATAAGTTATCACTATTTTTTTTCCGGTCCTGTTCATTTTCAAATGCTGCCAAAGCGTGCATGGAAATCCTTTTAATTTATCACCATTTCATGAGAAATGCTATTTGCATCGGACGAAAGATAAAATAGAAATTGTAAGTAATTCCTTTTCAGCAGGCTTCGGATTTGGAAATTGGTATTGATTAGGCTTCAAGTATAATAGCGTTTTATTTATCGCCTGTTATATTTCCCAATCGGCGGCTCTTGAGCTCGTATAAAACAAGATGATTCACCAAGAACAAAGCTCGTCCTACTTTTCTGTATATCAACATCGATTTTCTAGGACCAAACATATTTGTCTCTCAAATGAAGTATTCGGAAAATTATTTCAAACTTAACTTATTATATTCAGAACTTATTTTTAAAAACAAGTTAATTTTGTGTGAAAAGAAAACTAAGTTAAAGTATAAAGTAGTATGAAACTGCAGTCCATGGATGGAATAAACGAGCTGGCGGTGTATTGCGTGTAACTTAAAGTAATTGGTATGAAATTCATATTTCCGAACTGTTCAGCATTATGTTCCAGAACATTTCAGTTTAACTAAGAACAGTTCAAGACATTTTCTTAACATTTAGGCTACGAGATGAAGAATTTTTTGTCGTAGAATTAACATTGAAGAAACATTTTAAATTTCGAATAAAAACAAGAAGTTATGTCAAGAACTAAACGAGCCTACTTTCCCGTACATCGACATTGGCATTCTAGCATCTGATCATTATTCTCTTGATTATCTGAGACTAAAAATTATGTCAATCATACCTTTTTAGCACTTAAAGCTGATTTCTAAAAGCAAAATATACCCCTCTCATCAGATGAAATAGCCACGTAAAAAGTAAATAAATGAATAAATAAAGTTTTGTCGCATCTTTTAAAGAATGTAACTGTTACAGTTCTTCCGTAGAAAAATTCCTCAATTGTTGTCAAAAAAAAATTAAAAGAACAAAGTACATCAAAACACATTTTATAAAAGAAAGAAAAAAAAAAGAAAAAAAAACTCGTCCGTTGATAAAATGTCTCGAATTTCACTTTTAATCCGTTGCCAGTTGTTAAATATAAATAAAGAATAAAATGCTCTCGTGAATAAAACATTTTTGTTACAAAAAAAATCGTCTGCCAAAAATAATAATAATAATAATAATAAATAAAATAAAACAAATGTATAAATAAACAAAAAATCGTCTGCACAGTCAGTCATTTTTTTTCTGAGCCTGCATTTCCACCATGTTTGTGGAGCCGGAGCCGGAATCAGAGTCCTCACAGAAGATTATTCAGAAAAGTACTTTACAAACATTATTTATCAAAACCATTTTCTTACAAAGTTAGTTTGAAGGAAATCCGTTCAGGATCAACATTCAACTTGAATTCCCCGTAGGCGCTAATGTTAAATTTTTTTTTCTGAACGGTTCAATATTGATCGAAAATGGTTCAAATCAAAAAGCGAAATGTGGGAATGAGCCTCTCCGTTATCTCTGAAACAACAAGAAGTTCTGTCAAGAACTAAACGAGCCTACTTTCCCGTACATCGACATCGGCATTATCGCACCTGATCATTATTCTCTTGATTATCTGAAAAATTATGTCAAACATACCTTTATAACACTTAAAGCTGATTTCTAAAAGCAAAATATACCCCTCTCATCAGATGATCAGGACACGTAAAAAGTAAATAAACGAGTAAATAAAGTTTTGTCGCACCTTTTAAAGAATGTAACTGCTATAGTTCTTCCGTAGAAAAATTTCACAATCGTTTTCAAATGAAAAAAAAAATAAAAAATAAAATAAAAGTACAAAGAACATCAAAACACATTTTATCGAAGAAAGAAAAAAAACCTCGTTCGTTAATAAAATATCTCGAATTTTATTTTTAATCCGTTGCCAGTTGTTAAATATAAGTAAAGAATAAAATGCTCTCGTGAATGAACAATTTTTGTAATAAAAAAAAATATCGTCTGCCAAAAAAAAAAATAAATAAATAAAAATAATAATAATAAATTAAACAAAAAAATGAATAAATAAACAAAAAATCGTCTGCCCAGTCAGTCATTTTTTTCTGAGCCTGCATTTCCGCCATGTTTGCGGAGTCGGAGTCGGAATCAGAGTCCTCACAGAAGATTTTTCAGAAAAGTACTTAACATACATTTTTTATCAAAACTGTTTTCTTACAAAGTTAGTTTGAAGGAAATCCGCCTTTAAGTTTAGAATCAACATTCAATTTAAATTTCCCAGTAGGCGCTCATGTTAAAAATTTTTCTGAACGGTTCATCATTGAACGAAAAATGGTTCAAATTGAAAAGTGAAATATGGGAACGAGTCTCTCCGAGATCTTTCGAACAAAAAAAGTTTATTCAATTCAGACGGTTCACTTAAAAGTTATTAGGTGGAGAAAGGTTGCTTGAACGGTTCAATGTTGAACGAAAAAATGTTCAAATTGAAAATTTAAATACGGTAATGAAGTATCCTTGCCGATATCTTTCGAACAAAAAAAAGTTTGTTTAAATCGGACTGTTCACTCAAAAGTTATTAGGGGTGAGAGCTTGTTTGAACGGTTCAATGTTGAACGAAAAATTGTTCAAATCAAAAATGTAGATACGGGAATGAAGTATCCTTGAAAAGATCTTTCGAACAAAAAAAAGTTTGTTCAAATCGGACTGTTCATTCAAAAGTTAGTATCGCGGGACCGGTTATTTGAACGGCTCAAAGTTGAACCAAAAATTGTTCAAATCAAAAAATCAAATATGGGAATGAGCTGTACTCGCCGAGATCTTTCCAACAAAAAAAAGTTTGTCCAAATCGGAATGTTCATTCAAAAGTTATTAGGGGGGGACAGACAGACAGACCGACAGACCGACACACAAATTCCCCATCTCAATACCCTACTTTCAAATTTTTAATTTTTCGATATTCATTTTACCTCTTTATTTTTTTAACTTGGCGATATTTTTTGGACTTGGCGATATTTTTTTTAACTTGGCGATTTTTTTTGGACTTGGCGATATTTTTTAGATGCATTAAGCTACTTTTAATACTTTTTTCGTCTTTCTTTTATTTTTAACGGGAAAGTAGGCTAAACAAGAAGTTCTGTCAAGAACTAAACGAGCCTACTTTCCCGTACATCGACATCGGCATTCTAGCATCTGATCATTATTCTCTTGATTATCTGAGACTAAAAATTATGTCAAACATACCTTTTTAGCACTTAAAGCTGATTTCTAAAAGCAAAATATACCCCTCTCATCAGATGAAATAGACACATAAAAAGTAAATAAATGAATAAATAAAGTTTTGTCGCACCTTTTAAAGAATGTAACTGTTACAGTTCTTCCGTAGAAAAATTCCTCAATTGTTTTCAAAAAAAAAAAAATTAAAAGTACAAAGTACATCAAAACACATTTTATCAAAGAAAGAAAAAAAAAGAAAAAAAAACTCGTCCGTTGATAAAATGTCTCGAATTTCACTTTTAATCCGTTGCCAGTTGTTAAATATAAATAAAGAATAAAATGCCCTCGTGAATGAAACATTTTTGTTACAAAAAAAATCGTCTGCCAAAAAAAATAATAATAATAATAATAAATAAAATAAAACAAATGAATAAATAAACAAAAAATCGTCTGCACAGTCAGTCATTTTTTTCTGAGCCTGCATTTCCGCCATGTTTGCGGAGTCGGAGTCGGAATCAGAGTCCTCACAGAAGATTATTCAGAAAAGTACTTTACAAACATTATTTATCAAAACCATTTTCTTACAAAGTTAGTTTGAAGGAAATCCGACTTTAAGTTCAGGATCAACATTCAACTTAAATTCCCCGTAGGCGCTAATGTTAATTTTTTTTCTGAACGGTTCAATATTGAACGAAAAATGGTTCAAATCAAAAAGCGAAATATGGGAATGAGCCTCTCCGAGATCTTTCAAACAAAAAAAAGTTTATTCCATTCGGATGGTTCACTCAGAAGTTATTAGGTGGGGAAAGGTTGCTTGAACGGTTCAATGTTGAACGAAAAAATGTTCAAATTGAAAATTTAAATACGGTAATGAAGTATCCTTGCTGAGATCCTTCGAACAAAAAAAAAGTTTATTTAAATCGGACTGTTCACTCAAAAGTTATTAGGGGTGACAGCTTGCTTGAGCGGTTCAATGTTGAACGAAAAATTGTTCAAATCGGAAATGTAAATACGGGAATGAAGTATCCTTGATAAGATCTTTCGAACAAAAAAAAGTTTGTTCAAATCGGACTGTTCACTCAAAAGTTAGCATCGCGGGACAGGTTGTTTGAACGGTTCAAAGTTGAACCAAAAATTGTTCAAATCGAAAAATCAAATATGGGAATGAGCTGTACTCGCCGAGATCTTTCCAACAAAAAAAAGTTTGTCCAAATCGGAATGTTCATTCAAAAGTTATTAGGGGGGGACAGACAGACCGACCGACCGACCGACCGACACACAAATTCCCCATCTCAATACCCTACTTTCAAATTTTTAATTTTTCGATATTTATTTTACCTTTTTATTTTTTTAACTTGGCGATATTTTTGGGACTTGGCGATATTTTTTTTTTTTTTAGCTTGGCGATATTTTTTGGACTTGGCGATATTTTTTAGATCCATTAAGCTACTTTTAATACTTTTTTCGTCTTTCTTTTATTTTTAACGGGAAAGTAGGCTAAAAAAGAAGACATTAAAAAAATTACATAAACAAATAACAAGAACAAAGAATATCTAATCCCGAAGAAATAAAATTGATATATTAACCCATTAATGCCTGACATTTTTTTTCAAAGATATTTTGTATACTGGTTACAAACAGTGTTTCATGGACAGGAAAAATAATTAAAAAAATATTATGTAAAAAATAATCTTTTTATCAAGGAAAGAAAAACCGTCCCTTAAAAGTTACGATAGACCCCAGAGGGTACATACTTTTTTTACTAAAATTTTTTTCTGCCTACGATATAATATTTAAAAAGACATTTTATAAGAAGAAATAAAATTAGCAATTAACATAAACTGGGAAGCTGGAAATAACTTTGAAAACTTAGCTTTTTCTCTTGAGATTGTGAACGATGTCATTTTTGATAAAGATCATATTAAAACTGCTGCAGAACACACTTTACAATGGTTATGTGCTGCAATCTGTTAATAACGAATTGAAACAATACCAAGGTACTCATTGAACACTATTATTTGGTTGAAATGTTCATTTTGGGGAAATTCAGACCCTTTTTTGGACCGTCCCTAAAAAGGGACGCTAGGCATTAATGGGTTAAAAAACAAACGATAATATTTAGTATCAAAGACACAATTCTCAGTAATTTATCTTTCATGAATTTCATTTGTCAACGGATCACGTTACTCGCTGTCTTTTAAACACAAAGCGAATGAAACTAACGTCAAACCACGGCAAAGTGAAATAATGCAGCAATCTTGAGCTCTTAATACACAAAAGTACTAATAGATTCATAGAAGCGAAAGCAGGTAATTTTGTAGTTTTTCTACGAAAAAAGTTCTTTAATGGCTGACGGAAAATTAAAAAGGTAATGGAAAACAAATGAAGCAAAAAATAAAAAGGAGTACATTTATACCAGGTATGGCCAATCCGTATTTATCTATTCAAGAATATAGAAATTAATTTTAATACACAAAAAAATAACGCTCTTTTAAAACGTCTTACTTTTTTTTAATTGTGAGTTTATTTTGAGTTTTAAGAATTGATTTGCTATTTTTTGCCCTTATGCGAAGACTTATGCGAAGATGTTTCTAAAAGTCAAATTTATAATTATATGTAAAAAGCAATCGAAATTTTTTTGCAAAGTTCCCGAATTAAAGTACAAATGGAAACATTTGATTATTTTACTAATTAATATTAAAAATAGTGGTTTATTTATTTTTGATAGAATATTAAACTGCTATTAGGTCTTAGCTCCCATACCAAATTTCAAAAAAATTCGATCGCAGGAAATAGATTAAAATTGTGTTAAGAGACTCCATTACAAACATACCTAGCAGCAGCATCTCATCGGCCGATGATCGGCCATTCATTGAAACCCGATGAAATTCCCATCGGCCGATGATCCAATATGTCTCATCGGCCAAACAGAATCCGAGCAGCAAAATCCGATGAGTTTTGCTCGAAATACGATGAGATTTGGAGCAATTTCCGAGCAGAACAGTCCCGTGCCGATGAATTTCATCGGGAAACTTAATCGGAAGGATATCGTTTTCCGATGGAATATAGTTCGGCTTATTTTTATCGGGAAAGTTGATCGGAAGGATATCGCTTTCCGATGAAAAGTAACTCATCGAAAACCGTGCTCGGATACTGATCGGAACGATGTCGTCGTACGTTACGGGATTAGTTTACGAGGAGTTCGATGATCGGCCGAGCAAAATCCGATGAGTTGATGCTACTTGGGATTAATAAATATAGTAGATACGGACATGTAAAGAAAGCAACAAGAAAATGCTAATGAACTTTATTAATACTTTCTTTTTTTTTGTGCAAAGGAAAAGAAGCATTAACAATGCAACTGTAGGAAAAATAGCGTTATAAAAGCATAATTCTGTACCTCAGAACCAGACTAACGTAAGTATATTTTCGTCATTTTTCAGTAGAGGGGAAAAACGATGAATAACAATCGTTTTTCCCCTCTACCGAAAAATGACGAAAATGGACTTACGTTAGTCTGGTTCTGAGGTACAGAATTGCTCAATTGACTATATTCAGAGTACAAAGAAAAAAAAAAAGTATTGTTTTTATAACTATGAATTGTGGGAAAAAAACTTTTTTTTTTTGCAGTTTATAAGATGTGATTCTTTTTCTTCTTGTTCTTTGTTGATGTGGTTTTCTTTTAATTTATTTTCTTTCACGTACAAAATTTTAGTAAGAGTAAGAAAACTCAGTTTCCTTTTTTCTTCTTTATCCTTCTCGTTGTTTGAAAGACTGT
>JAXGGA010006307.1:15000-70823 GCA_038373865.1 Uloborus plumipes
ACTATGTAACTAGTGTCGTTTCTACGAAGCAGATAAAATCCTAAAACCATAGGTTCCAGGGTGTGGACAAAATCCGATACTTGAGTATAAAATTCTTTTAATTCAAATTCGTGAACTCAAAGTTAAAGATGACAATCATAGAGAAGAGAAGAGTATTATGGAATAGTCGGACAAAATGAAATATCGAGGTTTTGACTGTTTGGAGTCAATATCACGTGATAATGTTATGAATCACTATAACGGACTTTGACCGCTCGTTGTAGTTGCACTACTTGCGAGAGGATTAAGTGTGTTTTGTAATTTTCAAGAGTTTCTACAAGTAGATTTTCAAACATTTTTATCTAGGACTTGAACATCGACATCAATAATATACATTAAATAGAGTGCATTTTCTACAGTCATTTATCAGCTGGCATTGTTTCGTACATTAATTTAAAACACAGCAAGTGTCGCTAGTTCCGTAACAACAAAAGGAACCGAGCGTTCAAAGTTTTTCTAAAGTTTATTAAATAATTTTTTATTAAATATTTTTTTATGACAATAAAATAGATAATCCTTTCCCCCCCCCCCCCCCCCCCAAATAACAGTTCATCACACAAAAACTACACATGCAGTATGCACCCATGGTAATTTGGAGGTTTTTATCCAAAAAAGTTGAGTTGCTTTTAGCAATGCAAATGATAGTCCGTGTCACCCTCTTCTCTCTCTCTCATATACTTTAAACATAATAGCTTGCTACAAATTCGCACTTTATTTCCGGAGTTTAAACTTTGGCTTTGAATTCCTATGTATTTGGCTATAAGGAACTATTTTTCAGAAAAACGTCAAAAATACGAACGCACATTTTGACGTTCTCGCACAAGAAAATCAGAAACTTTTGAAAACGAGTTTAAGTGAGTTTTTCTCACTTAATCTGCGTATTTTCCAGAAGTTCATCCAACTTTCTTTGCTTAGTTACTGTTTGATAGTTCCCCTCAGAATACACAGTTCTGTAAATATTTCTCATTTTTCCTCTGTGGCCAGTGAACAAAAGCAGTTAAATTTTTGACGCTTTCCTGCAGATCAAAATATAAAATAACAACTTTATGTTTTCTTTCTTTCTTTTCATTTCATTTCATTTTTCTTTTTTTTTTTTATTTGAAAGATAATGATTTGTGCGTGTTGCCACAATGCGTACATATCGTCAATTTTTTGTTTGGTTTCCTCCCAAAACAATCTTGTGAAAAAAATAGCATGTGTATGAAAGAAACTTAGACTCCAGATTGCTTGACCAAGAAAAAAAATTTTAAAATATTATGTTTAACCATCCAGATGTTTAATAAATGCAGGAGGAAGTCGCTCAAAGCGGATAAGCTAACATGCCAAAAAACATATGCAAAAGAAAAAGGGAATTCAAACCCTTTTTATTTGTAAAATATATCTTGGACTTCTACAAAACAAGAATGCTTGCTCAAACTAATAATAATGATAATAATAATTGGGATGAGTTTTTTTTTTTTACTTAATCTAAAAAATGAGCTTAATTCCCCGATTTGGACAACTTCTTAGATAAAATAGGGTACTCATATAAAACAATAAAGTTTCAAGGTTTATTTCTTTTTATCAGAGATATTTGGTGAGTAAAACAGAGGCAAGCTAAAATCTAAAAATTGGATCAACGTTGGCCTCTGTAACGCTGAATGCACACATCTTTGTGTTTTGAATTTGCATGTAGGTTATTGCAACGTGCAATCATCCTTACTTTTCCACTTCTTCTTAAATGATGCCACTGATTCTTCCATTTTGTTTTTCTTTCTGTTTGGATTATAACGAGTCAGATCTCTCATATACTGTAACTGTGTGCTTTTTTTTTTACTTGACTTTTGCTTTTTTAAAATCTTCACAGCCTCTTCTCAGCATCTGTTTCTACAAACTAGATCGACAGAAACCCTTTCTGTCGAGCCTCTTTTTCTTTCTTTTCTTGATTTATTGGAGGAACACTGTAGGCCTTAGTGTAGCCAATACTCCAACACATTTTAAATTACTTGAGCTATGCTCTTTCGTGAGTTTTGTCGATCCACTTTTCCTCGATAGCTTCCCAATACCAAAAGCCTAAACATAAAATTTTGTGAGGGGCATAACATATATTTTTATAACAACACTGGGACTGAAAGGATTAATAGCAGGCTGAGAATTATGTATAATAGACTTTTGAAACCTGAAAAACTTTGAAAAATAGTTTTTCGGATCTTTAATCGATTCTAGTCATCAATTTAAAAGCATTAAAAAAAGCATTTTTCACCGTAGACTTGCTGCCTTTCAGTGAATTTATTTATTTGTTTTTTGTAACGTTAATTGCCAGATTCCTTTTACTTGTATACAATTCATAAAATATTCAAGTATTTTCGAAAACTTTACATTCTTATCAATATTTTTTTCTTGAAAGAAGACTCGTACTTTCTCCCCTCGCCAAATAAATCAAAGTTACAGCTACAGTACATTTGGTAAATAAATAGCAAGATGAGCATACATTTTTCATCTGAAACCAATTTTAGAAGCAATTTATCCAGAGCTTCGGATAGAAAATTTATTTTTAAAAGTATTGATTTACTAATCGCTTGAGCAAAATAATCCGAGGAAATAAGTGAATTTGGCGCCCTCCGCTGGCGCCAAACATCTGAGCTCGGCAACCCTGTTGTTGATTGCGCTGGTGTCGGGCAGAAAATCGACTGTGTCTCTGATGAAGAGCGGAGCGCTAGGAGTGTGATTATTCTCGTCGTTTTTTGCGTGTGTTGTTCCATTCGATTTATTTTTATTTCCCAGTAAAAAATCACTTTTGATTCCTCATCGAATTATTATCATTTCTACAAACCCCTCTTCAGTTTTTTACGTGGTACCAAAGAAGGTAAAGATACAACATGTCTGAACAGGATGATACATTCCCTGGACAGGAAGTGGAGGTGACGGTAAGTTTTACCCCCTCCTTATTATTAAATAATAATCTTGTATTCATTTGTGTTCAGTTAGAAACTTCGAAAAAACCAGTTAGGATTATTCTCTTACCACTCTTAAAACTTTTAAAGGTTTATAGATGCATTGATGAATGTAGCATCATTTCCTTTATTGATATGTCTTGATGAAAAGGGAGAAACGGTTTTCCTTCGGAAAGAGAAACGCACAGAAAGGAACCCGCTTCACAGAAGAAGCGATGTATGTTTATATGGGGTTTGTGGTCGATTCTCTATTGTGGTTGGTCGGATTGTGGGTGTGGACTTCTCGCGAGAGTGGGAGCGTCTGTCGGATTGTTGTCGGAACTGCTGCTATTTGCGTAGTTGGGATTCTCCGTTCTAGGAAAAGATGGCATAGCTGTATTTATTTCCTTAACATCTTCGTAGCTCCAGGATCGTGCTCGGGAAACTTGGTTTAGTTTTCTGGAAATGTTTGCCAATGAATGAAAGTCTGAAATGCTTCGGAATAAGTTGTTGATGGGGGTTATTTTGGAATGACGTCCGATCAAAACCAGGAATGTTCAAGCTTCCCTCTTGCGACGAGGCCGCTTTTAGGGAAGTGCCTTTCGGGTATCAGAAAAATGTTGAATTTAATTTCTATTTGGTGCAAGTACGGCGCGAAAGAGTTCCTACGAGGAGATTAAATTATTACTTCTATATCCGATACACAGTAGAACGTATTGAATTCGTGAACACTTGAATTTCGAGATTTACATGTTTTGGAGTTGTTTTAAAGAAAATTTTAATGAAAATTCTAAGCCTTTCATGCGATTGACACCGAATTTTTCCTTGCAGACGATCAGAAAAAACTCAGTATTTTAAAACTTCTTCGTCAGATTCTATTTTTAAACTAATAAAATATCAAATTATGAATTTTAGTACAAAAGTAAAGCATTTTTTAAAGGATTTTCAATTTTCCCCTTGATTCTGTTTTAGTATCTAAATACAGTAATCCTTTACTGTAATGCGCTTGTCGAGGACATTTAGAATGAACGATATATCTGAAGCCGCGATATAACCGAAATCCGAAAAGTGCTTATTCATTTAACGTATAAATGAAAAATGTGTGTATTCAGGAAGAAAAAAAAATCCTTTTAATCATATTATTAAAAAGACGAATTTTCTAATACCAACTTCAGGAAGAAAAAAATAAGTTTCCAATTATTCTTTAAAAATAGAAAATTAATTAATAATATTTCTCTTGTCTTTTGATTATTTAACTTCCAAAGTTGTAGTTTAAACTGCAGCGAATTTAGATGAATAAAAAACACCAGTTTTATGTATTGTTAAAAACAAAAACAAAAAAAAAAAAGAAAAGAGACGGCTTTTTTGGAAAAGGGCAATATTATTGTTTTAGTGCGCAATCAAAAGCGGGATGTTTTACTTTTATTTTTATCCATTTTTTCCCTAATTGACAACGAAAAAGCTCAATATAACCTGAACAAGCGACATAACGAAGGTTTGCTGTAATTACCGAGTGACTCACCAAAATAGTGATCAAAAATATAACACTGTTTTATTGTGAATGTGTATAGCATACTTAATGAGTGATATTATTGGGAGATGCTTAAGCTCGGAATGTAAAATAGAAGGGGGGAAAAGAAATTTCGTGAAATTATGTGTAAACTGAATAAAAAATGCATGATGGAGATCATGTATATGTTTTGCAACTAAACTGATTTACTGATTTCGTTAAAAGTTTCATGTATTGATTAAAATCTTAAGCACACAGCATTAATATAGCACAACATCTATTAACCGAGGCGCGATCGTGACAGAACTAACTACGGTAAATCGAAAATTCTGAAAACAAGAGGGACTTAAAAATAAGTAACAGGAGACCTCAGAAATTTTAACACTAGATGCAAATAAGTACACTTAAAAAACAACTTAACTGGGATCTTTTCAGTTATGTTACTTATAAATATTAACTTGCTTAATAAATGTCGCATGATTAATTACACTATAACATATAATTTACACTATTTTTTAAAAAATAATACCTAATAGCTTAATACAGTGGACGTCATTTAATTGAGTTAGTTATCAATTGAATCAACAGCTTCAATGAATCCAACCGCTAAAAACAGAACAATATCCAGATTTATTGAATTAGATGCTCCGTTGAATTAAATCTGTTTAGTACAAACGTGAATTATGCAAGCGGCCATCTCTGTAATTCTAATGAATGTACTTAAATTTAACAAAAATAATTTAAAAAAAAAACATTGGTTGGGAGGGGGAGGACTTTTTTATCAAAAAGGTTGCCGACCTCTGACCTTGATGTTAAGCGACTGGTTTTAAGTTGGATGGAGGTTATAAAAAGAAGTCACGGTTGTTTTGTAAACGAGGATGGACTAACGTAACATTCAGAGCTGATTTTGTAACTGTTTTTACTTGTAACTTAAAGGATAAAAAATATTTTTCAGTTATGCTAGTGGATTTACAATGCACATTGTATCTATGTATCATTTCTGCCAAGAATTTAACCCATTAATGCCTGAAATTTTTTTTCCAAAGATATTTTGTATACTGGTTACAAATAGTGTTTAATTGACAGGAAAAATAATTAAAAAAATATTATGTAAAAAATAATTGTTTTATTAAGGAAAGAAAAATCGTCCCTTAAAAGTTACGAGACCCCAGAGGGTACATACTTTTTTTACTAAAATTTTTTTCTGCTTACGATGTAATATTTAAAAAGACATTTTATAAGAAGAAATAAAATCAGCAATCAACATAAACTGGGAAGTTGGGAATGACTTTGAAAACTTAGCTTTTTTTTCTTGAGATTGTAAACGATGTAGTTTTTGACAACGATCATATTAAAACGGCTACAGAACTCACTTTACAATGGTTATGTGCTGCAATCTGTTAAAAACGAATTGAAATAATACCAATGTGCTGATTAAATACTATAATTTGGTTGAAATGTTCAGTTTGGGGAGATTCAGACCCTTTTTTGAACCGTCCCTAAAAAGGGACGCTAGGCATTAATGAGTTAAAACAAAATTACTGACATTAGATATTTTTTCAACCAAAATAGCAGCGTGACTAACGTAACATTTTTGCAACCCTGAAAATTGATGCTCATGTTGTGAAGAAAAAATTTCTCAAAGTTAAGTAAGTGTAAAAAATTGAATGATATATTTGAAAAATGTGTAAAGTTGGCTTATAAAAACATAAAACACATTTATTAAATCTTAATTTTTTTAGTCTTCAGTGTCACTTTGGTCTCAAGATGGAGTGTGACTAACGTAACCATCGAATAACAAGCAGTAAACACACTAAAAACTATTTATTATGGCTAATCTCAGTGATAATTACAATAATTTTTCATTTTTAAAAACTTTTTATATTGTATGATTTATATTATATTTATTTATTTATTTTTTGATACTTTTTTCACTTCAGTATTTTTTTTTCTTCGGCTGAGGTTGCATTTCTATGGAATGACCCTGAGGCTTTAAAAAAAATGAGCGCAGTAAACACTCCTACAGCAAGCCAGAATGGGCGACCAGAAAGCCTTCTTTGAAACATATCATTCCCAGCCCTTGTTTCATAATGTTACTCTTTGCTTGCATTTTGAATAAAAGGTTACTAAAACTAAAAAAAAGGAGACAAAAACAGGACGTTTGGAGAAATTTTTAAACTTTTATAAATTAACTTTAATAAGGCAAATTTTATATGGAGATCAGACATAAAAATGCAGACATAGTTTTTTTTTCCATGTTGATTATTTTCCCTTTTCAGTTTATTTTAGTTTTAAACAACTTCACTTTAGCTATTATGGAAGCACTTATTCCAGAACAACTTCTGATCAACTATGCGAATTCTGTTTTCCGAAACTTTACCGGGAAAATCTTTGAAACAGAATGTGTACAAGAAAGTAAAAAATATAAGCTATTTTAACTACGTAATATATAATCTGTCTTAAGGGCATGATATCTTTGAATACCTTAAACGTTTTAGCATCAAACAGGAGAAAGTTTTTTAGCTTAACGACAATAATACTGGAGACAAAACTTTTGCTCTCCAAGTTCAATCCCAAGTTCCCAAGTACCCTCGACATATCGAATTTTGCTCGGCCGATCATCGAACTCCTCGTAAACTGATCCCATAACGTACGATGACATCGTTCCGATCAGTATCCGAGCACGGTTTTCGATGAGCTACTTTTCATCGGAAAGCGATATGCTTCCGATCAACTTTCCCGATGAAAATAAGTCGAGCATCCAAAATTAATCCTAAATTCATCTGCACGGGACTGCACTGCTCGTAAATTGCTCCAAATCTCATCGTATTTCAAGCAAAACTCATCGGATTTTGCTGCTCGGATTCTGTTTGGCCCATGAGATATATTGGAGCAATTCCCGATGAGAACTCATCGAATCCGATCATCGGTCCACGAGAATTTCATCGGGTTTCGATGAATGGCCGATGAGATTATGCTGCTAAGGATGTATTGTAAGATTTCTGATGATAAGGAATATTTTGAGCCAAAAAAAAAAAAAGAAAGAAAAGAAATATATGTGAGAGAATTTAGTCAAAGTCAGCTTGCAAACGTCATAAATCTTTAAAATGCAATGGAAAGTTAGAGTAGATTGTATTTTTACGAGAATATTTTTTATGAGATTGTATTTTTCCAACATATGCTTTTATCATTCGAAATAGTTATTATTTAAGAATATTGCTATTTTTATTTCTTAACCTTTTACTGATATTAGAGTTAAATGAAATTTTGAAGCCTAAGGAGTTGAAGGAATAGATTTGACAGTGACCGTTTGTGGTGTAAAAAAAAATCAATGATGAAAAAATTCATTTTATAAAATAATAGAAAACAGAAGATGATGAGAAAATAGTTAAATATATTTAAATAGATCTGTTTGATTCCAGACGAGCATCTTGTTTGTTTTTTATACTTTTTTTTTTTTTGTGTGAACGTTCTAAGAGTAAAAAATCGCTTTGGACAAAAAAAAAAAAAAAAGATAACATTCTTCTGAAACTCGTAATCCTTTTCACTTTCTAATTATGGAAGCTCTCCCCTCCACACAGTCGCCGATAAAATGTGGCAGAAGCGCTTGAAAATAAATTATTTTGAAAGATGTGACATTGAGAAACCTAATCTGACATTTCCTTATTACAAATGAAGAGGGAAATAAATGAAGCTTTTTCCTATTCTGTCATCGTACTTCGCTTATTCATTTTGCTAAAAAGTGAATTCTGTCGGCATAGAGTCTATCCAACTCTTGTGTACCCGACTTCTGGTTGCAGAAAGTTTCAACACATTTCCATTCCATTACTAGAATTTAATTGTAAGATTAACTGTTTCGGCCTTTCTTTGTTCGTTGAAAATGCGTATTCTAAGCTTGAAATAACTTCATTTGTAAATGTTCGACAGAAGCATCAATTTCTCCGTCTTTTGCGAGTTATTTAATAGACATCGTCTGGTGAAAAAAAAATGGGATTTGTAGAGAAAAAATAATAATAGTAATATAAATAATCGCTTAATTCATTATATTATTGTACAGGGAGCTGTGTTTTAAGTTGCTAAGCGAAGATACCGAGTGCAAAATTCTCCAAACACGGGGAAAAAATCGCGTGAGAGCCCAAAGTTTCACTTTACATATTACATGGATAAAGATGACTAAAAAAGGAACAAGTCTCTTTTATATTATAATGTATTTATGAAAAGAAACCATTTATACTCGTAAAGCTAATTTAATTTAAAACATATATTGAATCCTTCACATTGATTGTGGTATATTTTCAATGCAGTTATTTATATTTATAATTGTATTTACTGAAATTTTTACATTTTTGCAAAAAAATGGTAAGATTACTAATAATCCGTCAACTAATCGAAGACGAACATTAAAAATCATGGAACTATAGCTCTTTTTCTTCTTACTCTTTTTGAAACAATCACTGATAATATTCTGTATGCAAAATATATCTTTTTTATACATTAATAGTTTTAAGCTGAACTCGGATTTATTTGCCCAAACTTTTTCCTGCACTAAGATTTCGTTCCGCCTTTTTTTCGAAATTTTCACTGTGCCTTTCGCATCATTAGTTGAGGAAATGGAATTCGCCAGTCAAAACACATCAAAAAGGGACTAAAAAACAAAAATAAAATAACCAAAGAAAAAAGTGAGAGGGGAAAATGGGATTCATTCAAACGCCTCTTCCAGAAAACGATAATCATAACCACGATTCGCCCTTCCAAACAGGGGGAGGGAAGGGAATGCGAAGGGAAAGGTGATGTCTGTATTTTTTATTTTTTTTTCCCGTCAGGGGCAATGATTGACACCTCTATGCTGGCTTATATCGCGTTATGCTTTGCTTCAGATCAATTTTTTTCCCCATTTCATTTCCTGTTTTTATTTTTATTTATATTTATTTAGTTTTCCTTAGTTTTGACGGTAAGTTTTCTGAAGTTTTGCATCATAGCATTAGTAAACGAATTTCTGTTGCTGCAAATTGCATAGACACACATTTATTTCAATTTTAGTGTGTTTAATTGGTATTCTGGCATTTTTGTTTTTTGTTTTTATGTGTTGGAAGCAGTGGTTGGAAAAACTACATTTTTTTGTAGCGAACTACAACTACAACTACTTTGTTACAAATGTAGTTAACTACAACTACAATGACTTTTTTTAAATGTAGCGACTACAAACTACTTTTGAATAGTAGTCGCCACTTCGCTACTTTTTAAAAAATAAAAAGCATACACCGTTTGAGGATTGACCGAAAAACTTCGAAAAGTGTTTTATATTAATAAATTAACTCATTTGAATATGGAATAGAACTAAGAATTGTCTTTGAATTTATTTGTTAATTTTTTCTTTTGGCTCCTTTTTTTTTCTAAAAATTGTTTAGGGGTTTTTTTTTTTTTATTACAATTTTTACGAATATTCGCCACAAGAAAGCATTCAGAAGTTTAAAAGATTGAAAGAATTCAACCTTCAATTTTTTTTTTTAATTTCTTGCCAGGGAATATTTAGGAACATGAAAATTATTTTAAGGAATATAAAAATTATGATACCAAATAAACCATTGATATCAAACAGTATTTCGTCAAACAGATGTATCTAAGGGATCATTCATACCTTTATGGCTTTTATTTCTTATTGCGTTCGCTGCTGTACTCGTGCAAGGTTTGCACCAGTCAGAGTCAATTAAACCCTGTTTTTTTCCTCCGTTCTCTGTTTTTATTATTATTATTATTATTATTATTTTTAATTTAAAAGTAGTTTCTAGAAAACGCTACAAATTACTGTTCTTTTGTATCGCGCTACTCACTACTCTACTTTTTTTTAAGTAGTGGGCTACACTACAAACTACTGAAAACTGTAGCTACTACTGTAGTTTAGCTACTTGTAGCGCGCTACTTCCAACCACTGGTGGAAGCATATTTTACTTCTTAGAAGTAAGGCTTTATTTGCATGAGAGCTCACATGGGAGCTCATCTCTTTGTACCTTTTTTCAAATTTATGTAATCTTTTACACGTTGAACAGAATTTAGACTATTTTTAATACTAAAATGAGTTTTGAAGACCATAGAGCTCCCCACTTCTTTTGTTGGGAATTTTGTTCTGGTTGGAAGCATCCAATTACATGCACGGTTTACTTTTATTGAAACATATTTTCCTTTTTAAGAAAAGGTGATTTTTTTTAATAATGTGTAAATATTTATATAATTGAATGGATAATCAACTGTTAAAATTAAGTTAAAATAATAATAAGAAGAAAAGAAACGAACAAGTTTCACCTTGTATACTGACTGAAGAATTCTAAGTAGCTAAATGTGCACAAGTTTATATTGCTTACTCTTAGTTAAAATCAGATTCAATGTTATTGTCTATTTTATTTTCACTATAGCTGTAATAGAGTAGACAATACGCAGAAAATACTGAGACGTCAATACTAAACAATTTCGCTCAGGAAAAAAAATATGTTGATAGTTTTGATATTTTAAAGTCACTCGCACAAGAGTCACGCCTTGTAAAATGGATTGAGCTAACTATTAAAATTGAGAAAACAAATTCCATTGTCTCGGACATAATTTGCACAATTTTTGAGAGAATGGTCTTCTTGGGTATTTAACACGTCACTGTATCCTCAATTTTCAACATTGCGTATAAATGTGTATACGAATTGGTGTTTTTCGGTAGTGACTAAAAGTATGGCATTGGTTCCGGGTTCTGAAAACCAATGAGAATCGTTAAGCTCAGATTACAAGGATCAAAAGAGGGTTCACGTTTTAGGGAAATATATTTCAAAAAACTTTTTGGGTGAAGAGTACTTGCTGGGAATTGGGTGGCTGCACGGGTATCACGAATAACGAAAATCGCGGATAATCCGAAAAAGCATAAAATAAGGCGTAAAGAAGATAAAAAATGTCTTTGGTAAAAATAATCGCATTCCACTTAAAAAGTGATATGTACAAACAGTGACGATAGGTACAGCATAAAAAATTACTTGTATTTGAAGTTCTCAAGCATATAAAATCTATAAGGGGCACTTCACGGTAATTGTGAAATAGGGGTGTAACAAAACTTTTTAAAAGTTTAAAATTTTTATATATATTGAAAAAGTACATTCTAAAGTATATGATTATCATATTGTTTTGATAGTTCACTTTATATTATGTTTGTAATTGCACTCAAAATATTGAAAATGCAATTTTCACTGTTACGTACTCTACATTGAATTTTTCTTTAAAAACTAAACTTTTATTTCAATTATTGTTACGGACTATACAGTCATCATTTTCACAATCCATAATTTTTTATAAAACGCCTTTTTTGATTAAAATTGTTAGCTATATTAGAGGTGAGCCTTTACTTTATCTGTCTCAAGTACCAGTTTTGGCTTAAAAGTCGGTTTAAGCCAGATTTAAAGAAAAATTCAACGTAGAGTCCGTAACAGTGAAAATTGCATTTTCAATGTTCTGAGTGCAATTACAAACATAAGATAAAGTGAACTATTAAAACAATATGATATTCATGTACTTTAGAAAGTACTTTTTCAATATATATAAAAATTTTAAACTTTTAAAAAGTTTTGTTACGGACACCCCTATGTCACAAATACCGTGAAATGCCCCATAAAGAAGTGGTACTTGGTATAACGCCCAGGTAAAATAATTTATTGGATGAAGTACACCACACTCTTGGGTAAGAAATGTTATGAAAAACAAAATTTAAATTCGTGCTTTTTCGAAAACAATCTCAGGGGTCTGGCCAGAGGAAATTCGGGTCCGTTAACGGACCCTTCACAAAAATACGATCAAGCAAAACGGACCTTTCACAAAAATACTATCGAGCAAAACGGACCCTTCACAAAAATACGATCAAGCAAAACGGACCCTTCACAAAATGCTGATCAAACAAACGTACATTTCACACATTATTCATTCAAAAAGCAAATCTGAAATCAAAATAATGCCATAGCATATTTCTGTGTAAAAGCCCAGAACTTTTGGACCTTTTCTGAAGTTAAAGAAGGGAATCGCTGATCCGCCAACTTTGCGGAAAAAAAAAAAAAAAAAAGTCGGCACTTCCTGCCTGGCCCTGCAATGCTCGGGCAAGCAAAAACTCTTTAGTGTAAAATGTAGCACTTTTTGTTCGTTTCTTTTAAAGAAATTAACAACTTAAAAAAGGTAGTTGTTTTGCTTTAATGGTTCAGTTTGTTTGTTTTATCATATGCAAATCAAAGTGGCTTGCTGCGATGTTGCTGTTATAGATTTCTCTGGAAGTGCAGAGTAAGGATTTTTCTCCCTGCTATGGACTTAAACATAAAGGAAATAATAATAATAGCAATTATCAACGGAATGAACTTAGATCTGCAAACAGATAGCTAGGGTTGGAGAAAAAATGGGATTGCTTCTGGGAAGAGCGATTAGCTATTTAAAATTAAAATTATCTCCATCTGAGGTCTTTGGTGCGATGTTTTGACCTTATTTTGGCAGAAAATTATTGTTTTTTTTTATTTCATTTATTTATTATTATTTTTTTTTGATGCTTACAAGGGTGGTGTTTTAATTTATATTCAGGAGTTAATGTATTTTTGCGTGTGTTAATATTGTAAGTCTGGTATTGTTTGTTTTGCTATGTTTCCTTACCGTATTTTTTCCTCCGAATTTTTGGCGAATATGTCGGTGATTATTAATGACATTCATCATATAAACCTGATGAAATGCAGCTCTAAAATTTTTGACTTTAATAAATTATTAAAAATCGTATTTATATTTCGGATGCTTTCATTTTGAAAGAAGCGATCTCTGCATCCGATATGAAAATCGAATTTTACTTACTTTTCAAGCTAATTACTCTTTATTAGGAGGCAAATAAATAAAAATTCTCTTTTTTTTTTGCTAAGATCATTATTTTAAATTTTTTAAAGCAAAATTAACTGTTCTTTTATGAGTCTAAATGTGTTAAACGATCGTTCCATTTTATTTTTGCATTAATTGTGGAAACAGACATTAATAATATGTTTACCATAGACCTTTGAAATGCAATTGTAAAAAAATTCACCAAAAAAAAATTATTTTATGTTCCGTTTTTATGCTTTTGATGTCTCTTGAATGATCACTTTGAAAACTGCAATCTCTTTGCATCCGCTACAGGAATCGGACTCTTCGCATTTTTGATCTTTAATATGTTTTTTAAGGGGAAAATAAATGTAATTTATTTTTATTTTTTATTAAATTCAAAAAAAAAAAAAATTTGCAATATATTTTTTTTTTTTTTTTTTTTTTCAAAATTGTTTGATTTTCACAAAATTATTTGTTTTTTCACAAAATTATTTAGTTTTTCACAAAAAACGGACCCTGTGAAAAATCCTGGACAGATCCCTGAATCTGTTAATAGTGTTTGTTCCTTTCCCGAGACCCTAGAGGATAATCGAGAATTTTCTGTTTTTCCTGTTGTATTGAACTGATAATGAGTTTTTCAGTAAACCTTATAACATATTGTTCTCAATATTTTTATTACGGATCAATTACGTGATTTAAAATAGTATGCTCACATTATTTTTAATAGTTTTTTTGTTTTTAATATGATATTTCGTCAGTAATATCTTGCAAATGCTCATTTTAGATTGAAAACGAAAGGTCAAGAGCCACTGTTTTCCCGCACCTCAGGCAAACTGAAAGCCCAAAGCGAGTCGGCAATTTATTTTCAGCGCAGACCTCTAATCTGGAGGTCATTCTTACTTGGACTGACCTGAGAGAAAGTTGTGTTTCGAAAAGTTTTGCTATTTTTGATTATACATTTTTAGCGTTCATGAAATCTTCACTCAAACCAACTTATTCCCCCCATCGGCTCATTAAGCCAATTCTATTATTTATGAAATAAAAAGAAAAACTCTGATTCCCCCTTTTCCTCCCACAAACATTTGAGGAATTTTATCTGCGCCATCGGCGAGAGTCGGCATTTTTGAAGGTGAAATATTTTTTTCTGAGTAAAGAGGAAAAAAAAAGAATTTTAATAATTATTTACTGCATTTAAATAATGGTTGCTTCGTAATGCATCGGTTTCCATTAAAAGTATTGTGATTACAAAAATATAAACAAATTAATTAATTAATAAAAATGTGTCTTGTATATTCTGTACAAATAAGTTTCGTATGTTTCCCTTAACATCGACATATTCATCAAAACAGGGTGTTTGAATATAATAAATTTAGTTTTATTCTGCTGTACTTAGGTACCCAACACACAGGAAGAATGGATTTGATACTATTTTCACAATTACAAATAGTTACCGATCTTAAAAAAAAAAAAAAAGAAAGAAAGAAAAAGAAAGGAAAATGCTCCATTTTGTTTTGAAACAATTGGTTTAACGTTTAAACGGGTGAAAAGTAGACTTGTGATAGTTAACTTATTAATGCCTAGCGTCCCTTTTTAGGAACGGTCCAATACAGTGTCTGAATTTCCCCAAAATGCACATTTCAACCAAATAATAGTGTTCAATTAGTACCTTGGTATTGTTTCAATTCGTCAATAACAGATTGCAGCACATAACCATTGTAAATTGTGTTCTGCAGCAGTTTTAATATGATCTTTATCAAAATTTAACATAGTTCATAATCTCAGGAAAAAAAAGCTAAGTTTTCAAAGTTATTCCTAGTTTCCCAGTTTAAGTTAATTGCTGATTTTATTTCTTCTTATAAAATGTCTTTTTAAATATTATATAGTAGGCAGAAAAAAAATTTAGTGAAAAAAGTATGTACCCTCTGGGGTCTATCGTAACTTTTAAAGGACGATTTTTCTTTCCTTAATAAAAAAAAAATATTTTTACATGATATTTTTTAAGTTATTTTTCCTGTTCATTAAACACTGTTTGTAACCAGTATACAAAATATCTTTGGAATAAAAAATGTCGGGAATTAATGGGTTAATGCTGGAAAAATGGTGCTTGCAATAGGAAGTCAGTTTGGTAAATTAACTTCTTGTGAGATATTGAGGAAAAAGTAGATGGTTAATGATACAAAAAAAAAAAGCTACATACAGTTCCCTAATTGGAGTTCTTGCCTTTCCATCATTCAAACGCGCAATTCCGGTTTGAATATCGGAAGTGTCCATCACTAAGTGAAAAAAATCTAAATTTGTTCGACTTAAAAAATTTAAAAAAAAATAATAAATAAAAAAAAAAACCACGGAATTTTTTTAAAAACCAATTTAAACCTAAGAGGCGTTATGAACCCGAGTATATTTTGCTGTCTTCATGTCTCAGCAAACACCAGTAAAAAACATGACCAAATTTGCTCTTTATTCTTCAAGAAAAAAGGAGAATAAAACACAATTTTATAGAAATTAATTAATTCCTTTATACAAGCAAGGAAAAGTAATTTTATAACGTTGAAAATGCAAACTTGCAAAAAATACGTAAATAAGTAAATAAATGTAAGCACGTGTTTCTTGCAAAATAAAAAAAAAGCCAAAATGCAAAATAAATATACTAAAGGGAGTAAAACATCCAATAAAGGCTTGTCAGATGTCTCTTCATCAAGAGACTCGTATCTTTTGAACTAATAAATAAGTTCCTTGTTACCCCGAAATACGTGTTTGTCTGATGTTTTTGCTCCATAAGCTTCCCTCTTTTGCATTGAGAAATATTTTCATTGTAATGGTACCATTGTGTACACGTGTTGGAATGTTTTTAAAAACTTGTGCACTTATAACGTTGTTTACGTTGACTTATCGACACCAAATGATTAACAAAAGTAAACGTCTTCCGTCAATTTTTTTAACTTCTCATGTTGTATGATTTTTATTTATTTACATATTTATTTATTTTTTTTATACTTTTTTCACTTTGGGGTTTTTTTTTTTCTTCGGCTGAGGTTGTCATTTCTATAGAATGACCCTTTACTTAAAACTTTCTGAAGTCCACTTTCATCCCGTTGCTTCTCACAGCCTCAATTGACTTTCATTTGGAATACGTGAGGAGACGAGTAATTTGGCTTACGAACTTGGCGGCAGTGGCGGATTTTGTTGTGTTCGGTGATGAAAAGGAAATTATGTGACGGCGATAAAATGATTAACGTTTATGAAATTTCCGAAAGATGATTGCGAAACTTCAGTGTCAGTGAGGGAAACTGTTTTAGAAATGCAATGAAGAAAACACTGAGAAAAATGACTTCTTGCAAAGAATGTTTTATTATTGTTACATGTTTCCTGAAAGGATGCATTTTATCGTTGTTACTTTTACCGCTTTTTTAAAAATTGTTTTTGTGATAGATTACAGAATAAACTGAAGCGAATGTAAGACATTTAAAAGACAGATTTGTGTGTGTATATCTTACTTTTAATTTTCCCAGGAAATTAGAAAGACGTGCTTTATGAAAGAGTCACAAGAAAGCTTTCTTCCAATTTAAATATCTCGGTATTTAAAATTATTAAAATTATTGTAGCTTTTATTTTGCATGCTTAGTCTTACCATTACAGTAAAATACATGAGGTTTGACTATACGTGAAAAAAAAATCCTTACTTTTGTCATAAATGCGAAAAAATTCAGATGATAAGTAGAAAAATTCAATACAATATTTATAGATCAGCTGAAATGGACATCTTAAAACACGTGCGAATGATGATCTCACACAAATTCATATTTATTTTGAAAATATCCAAGATTAACTTCCCCATTTTCCTCGTCCCGTAAGTTGGTTTTTTCTGCATGCCTATAGAGAAAATCAGTAAGCTGATTTACAGGGTTGTTATATCTTTAAAACAAATATTTTTCTTTTTCCCTTAAAAATTTTATCCCAATATACTTTCCAATGATTTTCTTACTGAATATTTCTTGCTAATATTTTATTCGGCATTTATTGGTTTATTTATTTCTTTTCCAACGATTACTTTCTTAAATTGCGCTTAGAATGTTTGTATTCACGAAATGACTTTGGTTACAGCTACAGTTTAAATTTAACGATGATTGATAAGAATTTTTAGTAATTTAAAACCTGACTGAAAGAAATCCTCATCTTCAATTCATTTTTGTTTTTGCCGAGTTTTACGATATAAAATTGTTAAATAACAAAAAAAAAGGAAAGCAAAGAAAACTAGAAAAAGTACATTACGAAGTTAAGGCTCTTTTATGAAATTCAACTTTGTAACTAGTTGTTACTCGTTTATTTTTCTTTTTTGTTTCCTTTTTTAGGATGGAGTTGTAAAAGATTTTAGTTTTTAAATTTGCTTATCTAACAGAAAAATAATTTAAATATCAAATAATTTCGAGGTTACATATTTTATTTAATACAATATTATCATGCTTAAAATACTGCAACGTTCCATTTGTAATTATTATAAACAATTGCTACTTCAGTTGTAAAAAAAAATAAAATAAATAAATATTCCCTTTCTATTTGAATTTATTTTGCATGAATGTCGCTCAACTTCAATTGTGCTCAACCGATATTGTTTCTATTTCAATGCATTAGCTGCTTTCAGAACATTATATCATGTTAGTGAATATGACCAACAAGTATTTTTAAAAGAATGTGTACTTAATATCTTCTAAAAGGATTTGCTTTTTTAATGCGTAATTCATTAAAGCTGTACCAAAAATTCAAAAAACTTCCAAATAATTTTCAGAATTAGCTAAGAATCTTACTAAAGTTATTAACAATAACTTGCTTTTGTAACAATTACAAATAGAAAACGATTAGAAATTATGCTTTTGTCCACTTTTAAAACGTGTTCATTTTACTGGATTGTTGCTCTTCTCCTTTTAACACAGCAAAAGACTTGAGCCGGAACTATAAAAGTTATACCACTTATGAAAAATACTTACGTATAGAGATAAACTATTTTTCTCTTATGTGTACGGTTTTTCACAATATATTATGAATTTTGAAAAGGAAATTGTACACAAGTTTTCATTAACTGATCAGAGTATCGTAATAAATATTTTACACTGGAGCAAACATAAATGCTATCGGCACAATTTTGTTTTATTTTAATAAAGGACATTAACTCTCAAGAAAAAGTAAAAATATAAAGTAAGCAATCACACGTTTTCGTCAACACATGCAATATCAATATACTTTCAGTTTGTTGGTGTTAAAGACACATTTAACATGTTTTCCCTCTCCATTGATTAGGTCTTTCGTCATTAATTATTTCCAAATATACATTTCGTATGAGCAAATAAAGCTGTATAGAGTAAGTGTCAGTAAAATTACGTAGTGCAACAGTAAAGCATTACTCTGTAACTCGTGAAAGTTGGGAAGCTTTTTATGATTGAGTTTTTCACCAAAAAGAATTAAAAGAGTAGATAAGGAAGAATACGTCCTAAATGTACGATTTTTTAAAGTATAAATCAGATTGGCCGACTCTAAGTAAAAGCGATTCTTTTTTAAGCCCGGTTTTTTTTTTTATTGATTTTCTTCTTTTCTCATACCTTATGTCGGATGTACTAATATTTAATGTCAAAATTTATTTATTTTTTTATCACATTTAGATCTTTATTTTCTACAAGTTTTTTTTTTTTTTTTGAGTAAATTGAGTAAATTATTGTTATTTTTTTATTTATTTTTTTTTTCTAAAACCGTAACAATTTGAAAATCCAAACTTTCTATGGTCCCCATTAGCTCGAAGTCTTGATGTTCTACACTGCAAAAAATGAGCTGTTGTTATTAGAGTATAATTCTGGCAGCAGAGGTTCCAATTTAAAACTGCAAAATGAACAGTAATAAATTGTAAAACTAACAATTTTGCAGTTTCTTATTATAAAGTGAGAAATTTTAGTTCATTGCCGTAAAATTTAGCTGTATTTTACTGTCAAAACAACAGTATAATACTGGCAGCAGAGGTTCCAGTTTAAAACTGTAAAATACGAGGTAATAAACTGTAAAATTAGCAATTTTACAGTTTATTATAGCAGGGCAATTCCACAAAAATGTCAACCTGAGCATCAAAATTTCAATGTTCGCAAAACGCAAATTAATATATATACTTTAAAAGCTTGAACTATCTATTTTAATATGGTACCACCTTAAATTTTATTGTAGAAACTGTTGTATTGAAAACAGGCCGAAAGAGATGTCCATCTTCTCTCCAGAATTATGTTCGATAATTTAGGGTACAGTAATTAGTGTTTTTCTCCCAAAAAATCTAACTAAACAAAAAAGTTGGGGTAATTTGTTATACACATTATGAAAATTCTTAATACACTCTTATTTGAAAAAAATATTGTTATGGCGTTTCGTTTAGATACAGTTTGAAATTCAGTTTATGAATGTCAGTCAGTTACCATAAAAAATCAACATTTTCCCCTGAGCGTGAAAATTTTTGATGGAAACTTACAAAAAATCATACTCTCTGCCTACATTTAGAGTATTTAAATACTGAATAAACAGAAGTTGAAGTGTGCATCAAGAACTTAAAAAATTCCATGGTAACTGACTGACAACTTAATGTGGTAACTGACTGACATTTAATTTAATTTCAAAATAACTACAGCGTACTTAATTACACACTCCTAAAAATATTTCTCTTGTTAAACAAACATAAAACAACTCAACTCTTGAGTTTTAAGACTGGTAAATGCTCTCTTTTATGAACAAAATCCAAATGTTAAGATTGGTCTTTCAATTTTAGCAGCCTCCGCCCAAATCAAACATTACTAAGAATAGACATTCCCCATAATGTGTGTCTTTGCCAAAAACATGAAAATATTCAATTTCTTTTGGATGCCTTAAAAGAAAAAGGGTTGAATTTTACGACTAAATTAAAAGATTTTATAAAGGCTGCAGTCTGTGATGAAGAAAATGAAATATGTATGAACTTCAATTGTAGCAGATGCACCATGAGAAATGGACTAAATTCAAATGATGACTAGCATCATGAACTGTGAACTTGGAAAGAGCGGAAAAATACTCCTCAATGCCAACTAACCACCAATGAAGGAACAACTGAGAACTGCATAAATGATTTAAGAGCGAAACTACCATCATTCCTACAGCATGTTTTTGTAAAGAGGGAGCAATCAGAAGAATTCAAGATAAAACGGGATGATATAAATTCTGAACAGCTAGTCCTACAAATTGATTTTGCAGAAAATTTCTGCTGTAAGGAACAAAATGAAGTCCAAGCAGCTCATTGGAACCATAAAAAAGTTACAATTTTTACAGCTGTTTCTTGGTTTGTAGAAGGTGACCAAAAACAAACAAAATCGTACTCAGGAATATCAGGCTATCTAGATCATGAGAATGCTGGGAATGTTTTCCTTCGGGAAATAATAAAGGACTTGAAACTAACTAAGAACTTTTCCTCGTTACATATTTTTTCTGATGGTGCTGCCAGTCAGTTCAAGCAGCGTTTTAACCTATGCAACTTCACATATTTTTGCAAGGACTTTCAAATTCGCGAAGTCGAATGGCAGGTTTTTGCCACTTTACATGGCAAGGGAGCCGTAGATGGAGTCGATGGCCAAGTAAAGAAATTAGCATAGATGGAAGTGTTGAGTGGAAAAGCAACCATCAATAATGCCTCAACCTTTTATAATGCTATAAAAGAGAAATATTTGAAAACACAACTTATTATTGTTAAGCAGGAAGATGTTCACTCAAAAAAAAATGAATTGAAAATGAGATTTAGTGATATTTTGGCTATTTCGAATATCCGAAAAATGCATTATTTTAAGACCATAGATGAAAATGTAATTATCTACAGTCAATACAGCAAATGCTCAACTGTTCAAACTCATCACTTTAAGAAAATTTCAAAAAAGTACAGAGTGACTGATAGCAAAACACGTTTAACAAAACCTGCATAACCCATAATCCGAATATCCTATGGAAACAAAAATTGTAAATATAATTAACTTAAAAATTGGACTTCCATTACTTTACTCTTTGTGTTATCTTTATAAAGGATTTATTGCATTATTTTGAACATTTGCATTAGTATAATTTAACAGTTGGTTCCTAAAAGGGGTAAGTCAGTTACCAATTTGTTGCAAAGACTGCAATCATTTATTGCAGCAAAGTTAAGTTTGACAATTGTAATTTTATTGTTTACCTTTTTTTGTAGACTTATTCATAATTTTTACTGTTTAATTTTGACCATGTTCATCAGTATATTTAGAATATTTCAGAAATGTCAGTCAGTTACCGGAATATCAGTCAATTATCAAGCTACTCTAGCTACTATAATTCTTTACTACAGCAATATTTTCAAACTCAACTGCCATGGTCCGAAAGGTTATTCATTCTGTTTGATCCTCATTTTTTATTCAATAAAATTTCCTTCAACTTTCAGAGAAATCTCTTGTAGGATCAGTGTTACTTTTCACACAGGTTGCATCATGTCAGTCAGTTACCATATTTTTGGCAATTTTTATAAAATCATTAAAAATATATTTTGAAAATTCAATTGTACCATGAAATTCAGCTTAAAAAGTACAATAAGACAGGACAAAATAAATTAGTAAAATTTGAGATTTGTTGTGTTTTATTTAAAAATACTTCTTTTTTTTTTTGCTTTGTGAATGTCAGTCAGTTACCCGTGGAATTGCCCAGTAAAATTAGTGATTTTTACAGTTTATTACCATAAAACTAGCTTTATTATACTGTAAAAACAACATTCATTGAATTTCAGTGTACCCTTACTATGAAAAAGCAAATTATATACTCTGCCACAAAGCCTATGATCCTTACAGGGTCAACAATTGCTACTGCATTCCTGAAGAAGAGTGTGTGGTGGGAGAAACACTGTGTGTGGGAGAAAGATTCTAATTGAGTTATTTTCAGTTCATCGTGGATCAATGTGAAAAACCCTCCAGTTCTCCCCGCGCATTAAGGTCACATTTTCCGACCATTATGTCGGTAGCAATGAAATGCCTTTGACAGGGGTGTCATCTGACTTAATAAATTGCCAAAAAATCATTTCATCCTTCGGTGTATTCTCCGACGGAGCACGTGTTTGGCGGCAAGCCAAGCTGTTTTCGCGTCCTCGCAATCTGTCACATTGGACTTCAAAGCCGATTTCCTCTTTCAAACGCGTCGGGGCTTTATTTTTATGCGCATTCAGATGGGGGCTGCTGTTTTGCGGGCCGCTGACAGGGGTGTTAAAAGTGTTCTAAATCGTCGAATGCGGCGAGCTTCGAATGTTTTCGACGTTGATTAAAGGTAGTGTTTTGCCGAAGGTCGCAAATTAATTTCTCGCCATTTAAAAACCTGTCCGAAGGAGGGGAAAGGGAATGTATTTATACCTTCTTCCCTTGCACCCCTTTTCGCTGAAATCGTTTATCTTTCAGATCAAGAGATAAATTTTAAAAGTATGGAGAAGAAAATCGAAAGAAAGAAAAAGAAGAAATTGTTTTCTAAGTAAAAACAGTTTCTTCTTTATTTGATTAATAGAAAATAGGGCAAGTTCAATGAGCATCTATAAAATATTTTCCCCTAAAGATTTAGTATTCTCTCCATATGAAAACATGTCGAAAATCAATCAAAGGATAAAATTGAAGGGAATATTTGTTTGCTAATATGAAATAGTTTCTTCTTCATTTGCTAAATAGAAAATAAGACAAGTTTCTTAAGCACCGATAAAATATTTTTCCCGGGGGGGGGGGGGATAATGTTCTCTACATATAAAAACCATATTAAAAATAGAGAGTAAGGGATTTTGCGTATCACCGTGTCTCTTCTCCATTTATGTCCATTAAATATTTTCTCCAAATGAATAACTCATAAAAGTACAGATAAGAAAATCGAAAGAAGGAAAGACAAAGAACGTGCAAAAAAAAAAATACCGCGTATGTAGAAAAATAGTGCATTAACAATTTCTGGAAAAACTTTCTGTATAATTAAAACTTCATGGGCACTTGAAAAATATTTGCCGGGGGTTAAATATTCTCTCGATTTAAGAACTTTAAATAAGAGAAGAGAAATGTATACCTCCTCCTTTCCATTTAAGATCATCAGATCTTTTCATCAAATGAATAAGGCACAAAAGTACAGAAAAGAAAATCGAAAGAAAGAAAAAGAAGATGACATCCTTTCATAGTTAAATGCAAAATCAGACAAATTTCTTGAGCGCCTACAAAACAGTTCCCCGAAGGGTTTTAAATTCTCTTCATTTAAAAAGCTATCTAAAACATAAAAAAAGGATAGAAAATCAAAAGAAAGAAGAGAACAATTTTCTTAGTAAAGTAAAATATATTTTATCCTTTGTTAACTAAACAGAAAATAAAACGTGTCTTCAAAATACTTTCCGTTTTAGTACAAGTTTTTCAAAAAGTAACTCCAATATTGCTCTCGCAATGTCAAATTTCAGGCTAATAAGCGAATAATCTCAAATTTTGTATTGTTATTAGACAACTTTTTCTTTTTCATTTTATTAAATTTTATTTTTTATTCATTATTTAGGTTTTTTTAGAGTAAACATGATGCAGTGATTTCACACAGAATAGAAAATGAATTAATGTCTTTAAAAGTTTCATTTTAAAAATAAAATATCTAAAGTTTAAGTTAATTGCTACAAAAAAGTCAAAACTGAAGAAATTACTAAATTAAAAAAAAAAAAAAAAAACACTTTGCGTTTAAAAAAAATAACTGCTCAGTATTTTTTATAAAAATCACCAGTCAAATTTTCTCGGTTTCATGAAACGACGTTGAATAAAAATCCTCACACATTTGAAAATTCTTAGCGTTGAGAATCTGGAAATACAGAATAATCACATCCTTGATTAAAAAAAAAAAAAAGAAAAAGCATTTTATCCACATAACCTGTTCGAAATGGTAAAAAGCTCCAAGTGCAGATGAATTTGTTAACAGTAAATGCAATACAAAATAACTAAGTGTAAATGGGAAGAAACATTAAAAATAAAAAAGAAAAATAGTAGGAAAAAATTTAATTCGAAAACACGAGAAAACAATTAACGTTACGACTCTCTTTTTAAGGTCAAGGGCACAATCTGGAAGGCGCGTGCACATATTTAATAACAGCAGTTTTCTTATAACTTTTTTATTCCAGTTATATTTCATTCTGCGGTAGTTAAATCGAAATCATTTAAAAGGTTACACGAAGCAACTGAACAAATTTTGTTGCCGAGGAAAAAAGGGGTTCCTGTGCTCATATTGTTCGTTTGTGCGCATAAGAAGTTTCACTTCTAAGATTCTTAATTTTTATTACGTTAATTTTTTATGTTGACATTTTTTGTATTTGTATTTGTTGAAACCGTGCAAAAAAGAAACATCTCTATGTCATTAAAAAAAACGCATATCCTCCTCCAACAAAGGAAAATAAATAAAAATCATTAATTTTTAAAGACATTATTTTTATATTCAAAATTACGTCAGAATTTATTTCCGTAAAACCAACTTAAGTGAAATTTTAATGAAATATAATATTATCTATACGGAATTCATTGTCATGTATTGCAGCTACTCCGTTCTTCCTCCAAATACATTTAACAATCAAAATACACTTTATATTTTAAATAATAATTGAAATAATGTTTGGTCCTAATAAGAAACCATTGCGAATATTGTCCCCAAAACCACTTACGTATCAAAATAAGACATTAAGTTATTGAGGAGCTGTATGCAATTCTTCTCCTGGAATACTGCCTGTTACAACTCCCTTCTCTATTTTTCTTTGCAAATATCGATGTAAAACACAACATTGGCGAAATGTTGTGCTGTGCCCTTCTTGCACTGAGATCTTCAATTATTTTTCTGATGAAGAAGCAAGTCAGTTTAAAGGGAAAGATAAACAAAGCAAAGCTGGCATGTGCTACCAAAACGAGAACAGCAAACTTTCAAAGAATAATTGCCAGAATCTTGAAAGGATAATAAAATCAAATAATTGCCAGAATCTTAAAAGGATAACAAAATTAAGTGGAATATCGTTGAAAATTATACTAACCGAAATACTCCACCACATTATGTTACCTGTTAAATTGGGTTGAAATAACTTTTGTGTTGGGTGGAGTTGATTTGCTTTGCGGTGCAGCGAAGCTATGAAGCAAAGACAGTTGTACAGAGATAGTCACTTGACATCTATGATGGGGCTCTATGTTAGTCTTGTCAATGTCAGGAAGTTGATGTTGGGTTTGAAGTCTCATTTATAGAGCCAAGCTTGAAGAGATATCTCGAATTTGTCATAATTTGGTTGCCAAATTGCAGCGCCACTTACATTGCATTCGTCATTATTTTCGTCTCACGTTAAAATTTTATCTTTAAAGAGCTGTAAGAAGAACGGGTTCAAATAAAAATTGAAAAAAATAAATAAAAACTGGAATTCGTTTCTGACAAATTAAAAGTTTCCTAAAGCAAAAATTACTGCCCAGATTATTAATAGCATTTTAAAAGTTATAATTTCGCTTAGATTTTAGTTTACCATTTCGAATTTTTTATTCATTTAAACGTTAATAAACATTTATGGATTAACAAATATTCATGTATTTTTCGCACTTGTTTATTGCCTTAATATACTACCAGGTTTTTTGTTCAGGTGAACAGTAAATGCTTTATTGAAAAGCTTAATTAAAATGCTTTATTAAGAAAAATTTTTTACTGTAGATTTTTTCTTCTTAAAAAAAAATCCTTTTTGAGACCAAGGTTGTGTAATTTTTTGTGCATTAGATATTCGTCTAAATTATAGAGAGTCACGTGACTGATTTGACCATGTGGTCGGAGTCAAAAAACATCTTGCTTGCTTAAAAAAAGCGCTATGTATTAGTCTATTTCGATTGTATTTTTTTTTTTTCATATATTATGTTTATTAAAAAAACGGTTTTGAAATTAATTCATGTTAAGCTAGAATATCGTGTGAAGGAAAGAAAGGTAATGTTCTAGATAAATGCTGTTTGATATCTTTATCTATCTGTGTCTAGCATCTATTTTTATGCTAACGTCCTAACTATCGATCTATCTGTCTTTATCTAAACAGTATCCATTTATTTTTACGCTAACAAACTATGGAAAAAGTGGATGTGTTCATTGATATAAACGCATCTTTAATACTATAAAAGATTTTAGGCAGGGGCAACCCCGTTGCCCTTTTGAAGCACATTGTTATCCTTTTAGTAGTGCCCTATAGCCTCTTCCAGGGCCTTGTTGACCTTTTTCAACCATAGCATGCTGTTGCCATTTAGAAGCGCCTCGTCGCACTTTTTACGTGAATTAATGTGCTTTCGAAATGCTCTGTTACCCTTTTGAAGCGCCCTACCGCCATTTTTGGACTGCCCTTACAAAATCACCTTTCCTTTTCACATAATACGCATAAATTACGTTACTGCTTCAACTGTGTCCCTTTTCTGAGAAAAAATGCGTTTTTATTTATGTATTTTAGTTTTAGGGGATTGCGTTTTTTATTAAATTGAAAATTTTAATAATTCTGTGAAAAATCCAGTTTTTTTTATTGTGAATTTTGAAAAGACATCTGGATATTCTAAAATATAAAAATATTTTGGAGAGGAGAACCTGTTTCAAAATGTTTCTCTTATGTTGTCCTAGGGTGGGGAAGTTCATCCTAAAGTTTCGCCAAAACTTAAGTAGCTTTTTTGTTCGGGTTTTTGTTCCTGAGTTCTTTCTAGATTTTCGGGGAAAGAAATTATATTGTTGCAGCTAATGTTGATTGCTGTATCATGATCTATCAGGTCAATTTTAGCCAAATAGTTCTGTTTGTGCTGTCTTTAGCTATTGAAAACGATCAACGAGAAAAGCTAATGTTAAAGTGCTAATGTTCCGCCAAATTTGGTAACATGAAAAAAAAATGTACAAAAAATGTTTAGCTTAAATTTTGTGCATTGTGACCAAGCATTCAATTTCTTCTGTTCAGTATTGTTGTAATTTTTCCCCACAAAACTTATTGATAATGCTGAGCAAACCAAAAACTATTTCTTAAAAAAAATCGACAAGGATTAGAAGTTGTGTTTTCAAAACAGCCTTTTCTTGAGGGAGAGGGGGCTGCTTTTTTAAGTTCATACCAATTGCATACGCACATTAAAAAGGGAAAATGTTACCAATAATCATTTCTCTGACTCTCTTAACGTCACCCTGTAAACAATATTAAATGTAGATTATAATTTTTAGTAGTGGCGTCCTCTGTTGTCAACAATAACAGTTATTACTCCTTTTGGTAGCGTTCCAAATAATAAAAAAAATCGTATTTTAACAAAATTTGCTGTCCCAGTAAACTGTTATTGTGTTGTTCAACAAATTTTACTGAAAAGTCGAATCCCTCAATGTTAATTTTTAATGCACGATTTTGAAGTTACGTAGTGCACTAGTGCGAATATCTACTGTTAAAACTGACAACTTAAATTATAGGCATGAAATATAAATATCTATATAGGCAATTTCTTTGTTTCTATTCGAAAACCAAAAGTGCAAATTTATGCAATTATATATATTTGAGTTTTCAGATATTTGAAATGGGTGAAAAAATCATTGAAGACTAGATAATCATGATCATTTAATAATTTTAACGTTCAATGGAACTGAAAATTATTGTACTTTCTCAAAAAAAAATCTTCCTGCTATATTATCAAAAGAAAAAACTATATTCAGGAATGTTTTGAGATTCTTTTACGGAACTTGGGAATAAAAAGAGCAGCATAATCTCATCGGCCATTCATCGAAACCCGATGAAATTCTCATCTGCCGATGATCGGACTCGATGAGTTCTCATCGGGAATTGCTCCATTATGTCTTATCGGCCAAACAGAATCCGAGCAGCAAAATCCGATGTTTTGCTCAAAATACGATGAGATTTGGAGCAATTTACGAGCAGTGCAGTCCCGTGCCGATGAATTTAGGATCAATTTTGGATGCTCGGCTTATTTTCATCGGGAAAGTTGATCGGAAGGATATCGCTATCCGATGAAAAGTAGCTCATCGAAAACCGTGCTCAGATACTGATCGGAACGATGTCATCGTGCTTTACGGGATCAGTTTACGAGGAGTTCGCTGATCGGCAGAGCAAAATCCGATGAGTTTATGCTACTTGATTATCTATTAGAGCAAAAAGTGACGAATCTTGTGACCGTAAAACCTGGAGTAGAATGGGTATCTTTTCATTATCATTAACACTGTTAGTTTAAAACTTGTGTAAAAATAGGAGAAAATTAGGAAACCATCTATCATGCACTATAATTTGTTATATTTGAACTGTAATATTCACTATGTCAATTTTTTTCAAATACAGCTGTGTTAAAATATTTGTTGCTACTTACGGGTTTTTTTTTTTTTTTTTAATGTAATTCTCTTTGAATTCTCCAAAAGACAAATAGAAAATAACAAACATGGTATTAAATAAATAAATTTTAAAAGAATATTGAGTTATGTTCTCTTTTTTTAAGTATTTCCTCTCAACGATTTTTGTTTCTGCTCTTATTTTACTGAGTTAATCTGTTTTGAAATCAACCAAAATGGATGTGGCGAAGTATTTTGAAACTGACTGTTTATCTCGTGTAAACGAGGTTGTTTTTTGTCGGTTATTGTTGCGTTTGCTTCTGTATCGTTTTTGGGAGATTTGAACTATCACCAAATTCACATTGGCTATAGCTTGACTACGGAAAGATGGCGGATGACCTTGAAATGAAAACTGACCGCTCCATTTTGTAATAGGTAGCATTCAAGAAATCACGCAAGCAGTAAAACCTTTTCTGAGCGAAGCGTGTAAAAAATTCCTTTTTTCGCTGATCCTACCTTTTATAAAATGAAGCAATCCGTTTCAAGGTCACCAGCCATCTCTCCATAGTCAAATTATACTGTTAGTGAGAGATTTAATTGCACCCACTTAGATACCATTTTCGAGCAGCTATATATAATACACACATCAATAAATCAATGAGTTCATTATTAGTTTTTTTTATTTTATGTACATAGCATCCGGAGAAACTAATATGTATTTCTTTGTAAAAATTTCTAGTTTTAATTCATTAAATTAAAATAAAAATTAATATTCTATTGTTCATTAACGCTTTTTTATATAAAAATATGTTCTGAAATAAAAATATAGGACCACTTCTACTGACCATGTCTACAAATTATATCACAGCAAGGTCCTAAGAATGAGAAAAGGTAAAATGTAACGTCTATACAAGCAATGATATATTTGCCCACTGTGCTCCAAAAAAAAAGTTTTTAGCAACCAGATTTTAAAAGGATTGTCTAATGCAAAATATAGGGCGACCCCTACTGACCATGACGCCAGATCATATCATAGCAAGGTCCTAATCACAGCGAAGAATAAGAGAACTTTTAACTAACGCCTATGGAAATAAACACTGGTCTGCATTTCAAAATAATTCTCCAAAACCATATTTTAAAAGGATTGTCTTACGTAATGAAGAATATAGGGCACCCGTGATTAACTACGGTCCCCGATAACAAGCTCCTAATCATAGCTAAGGTTAACAAAACTTAAAATGTAACGACTATACAAACAAAGATCTATTTGTCTACCGGGATCCAAAATAATTCTCAGAAACCAGATCTTAAAAGGATATTCAAATGAATCAAAGGAATAACTACTTTCTTTCCAGAACATAAGTTTAAAATTCCTTCATTTCGCCCTCATCAAACGAAATGTCCGCTGAACTGCTGAACAAATTCCGCTCCCGCCTCAATGTCGGACCCAGCCAGCTGACTAATGTGGACACATCTTTCTGAGACCGACTGAGAGCGTTCCGTGCTTTCTTGAGTTCGTTCAAACACAGCTGTCTTTATGTGGAAGGTAATGTGAGCTTCCTAGAGGAGTTTCTTTTTTCTGCTTCTCTACCTGGCTCTTCCTTACGTATTTTAAATTCGAGTTCCATTAACCGCTTGTGTGCTTTTTAGTTTGAAACAGGTTTCAGCACTTTGGGTAATTTTTGTGTCAATTCTCCTTCTTCTCTCAAACACACAAAAAGAACTTATTTAAGCTGAAGGGGTTTGCTTCAGTAAGTTTTATGAGAACAGCTATTTTCTTTGCGATAATTCTTTGCAGAGTAGAACGGCAAAAATCTGAACTAATTGGAACCATATGTGTACACACACACACACGCTACAGGGGACCCGTACCTACTATGACACGTAGTTTAACCGGTTGCATGGGGCTCTGTTTTTTTGATCCAGACCAGGAGCCGAGTAACTCTTGGTCCATTATCTCCAGAGGTATTGATTTGGAATGGGAACTCTTGGAGTTCTTTATGACCACGAACAACAACGAACATTTCTGTGTCTCAGTCACAATGAGTGAACACGGTAGCTCTTCGACCGGCTGGGATTGAACCCTGGACCCTTCGGTTGCGTTCGACGCCTTACCGAACAAGCCACCAAACAAGAAAAATATTGTAAAAAACAAGTTACCATGCGGTGGTGAGGTGATTGTTTCCAAAGAGAGCAGGAGCAACTGTTAAAAATTATAATTTACAGGTTTCAAAAGATGTCAGCTAATCGCAAATTAGCATATGAGAAAAATTTATATTCAATCCTATACTATAATACGAGGGATGGTTGCCAAGTCGAAAATCGCCCCAGAATTAATAAACTCCGGTAAACTTGGGGGTCTGGGGTTTTTGGCCACGAGGAATCGATTGGCGCCGGTTTTGAAGCGCTACGGTCGAGCAGTTCGGAGTTACAGATAGGATTCATTAAAAGTTTGAGAGAAGATTTCTTACTACGCCATTTTCTTTATGATTACTCTTATTGTTACTGTTTCATAGCAACCACGTTTTACCAATGGATTTCATATTTAATCACATCAGCGTAAATTTATATTTTTATGGTATTTGGCAAATAATTTTTGGCAACGCGTTAGAATTGTTATTGTTTTTGAAATTTAAAAGAGATCGATCAAAATAAAGTTAGAATTGGGTATGGGCCGCGGTAGAGCCACTATATAGACAGGCCGACGCATCAAGCTTAAGTTTCACCACTTTGGATCCAACTTATTAACTTTCACTTTCATTTTTCATTGTTGAGGAATTAGGGTTACCAGAGCAAAGTTTCGGGACATTGCCAAGCTTTGTTAATTTACGTAAAAAGTTACCAAAAAGCGATAACTCGCCAGAAAAGACAATCCTCACACACGCGCTGGATCCAAAGTGGTGAAACTTAATCTTGATACGTCGGCTCGTCTATATAGGGGCCTAAGGCCCCTATATATACGAGCCGGCGCATCAAGATTAAGTTTCACCACTTTGGATCCAGCGCGTGTTTGTGTGTTTGAGTGGTTGTCTTTTTTGGCCAGTAATCGCGTTTTGGTAATTTTTTACTGTGAGCAATTATTAGCGGCACGTGGATTTGGCAAAGCTTAGCAATGTGCCAAAACTTTTTTCTGGTAACCCTACTCCGCAACAATGAAAATTTGAAAGTAAAAGTTAAGGAATTGGATCCAAAGTGGTGAAACTTAATCTTGATGCGTCGGCCTGTCTATATAGCGGCTCTATAGGGGCCTGAGGCCGCGGTAGTCCAATCGGTAAGTCGTCGACTCGTAACCAGAGGGTCTCGGGTCGATCATATAGCCGCCGATCAAAGATCCACCGTCTTCATTAATGGTGGCTGGGGGACGTTAAAAATGTTCGTGGTCACAAAATCCTCCAAGTGAAACGAAATCTCTGGGGGTGCTAGGCCAAGGATCGGCCCTTGGGCTTGGTTCAAAAATGAACAGAGCGCTCTTCAGGGCCCCATCCCGGTTAAAAAGCGAGTTGTGGTATGTGCGGGGGGTGGGGGGAGGGGAGACCTGGAGTGTGAAGTGAAAGTCAAAACCAACTGGAACCAAATGCGTACTGGAGAACAGGGACTTTGCATCCGTTCTCATCAACCCCTCGGCGCCAAATGAAATGAAATTAGGTGTGATTTTACGATGAGCATGGATTAAATAAGGTTATGTTTTTTAAAACAAATTACGGCTGTTTTGAATGCGTAATTGCAACCAGAGGCTCAAAAATGCTTTTCAAGTTTATCTAAATAAGTACTTCGCACTTAAAAAACACGAGTTTACAAACCTCTTTTTTTTTTTCAACCGAGCGGGCTCGGTCCCGTGGTACTAAATTTAATATGAAATACTGTCATAATAAAGGCATTAAAAATACTTTAATAATTTGTTTCTAAATGGTTTGAATATTTGAGAATAGTTGTAAACAGTGCAGTATGCACCATAATAACCCTAAATTGAGAATCATAAAGTATATATATTATTTTGAATTTAAGTAGAATTAAAAATACTAATGCTTTATAATCACTATTAACAAACACCCCTGCTCATTCTATGTATAAAATGTGTGTGTATTGCAGTTTCAGTGTCAATCATTTGCTAATTTGTTCGTTGGAGTAATTCCTTAAAGAAATTTTGATAATCACTCCTCTACTCAACCCATGTCTGCTGCTTCAGCTCCAGAATCACAGCTGTATTTGATGTGTTGCTCCAAAACACCTGTTACCCAGTTGAATTCGAGCTAGTCGGGTGCCAGAGTATTTCATTTATTCTCCTATTGTGTCCAGGACGGATTGAAATGTGCTCATGCGGATATTTTTAACTCTCATTCTTTATTCCGAGCTTCCACTTTTTATCCAGTTGTTTACAACGAACTGGTTAATCTATATGCTAGTGTGCTTTGTTTACTTATCGAGAAGAAACCATGGTATGTAGTGTTGATATACTTTGTTTACAGTTACCTGGTTTATCTTTGTGTGTTACCGTGTTTTGTTTTCCTATCAAAAAGAAGAAATCGCGATCAGTAATATTACACTAAACATTGTCAAATTTAGTTCATTTTTTTGTTTCATATGAATTTCTAAATCACAGGTGTACATTATAGGGTTATAATCAGGGTTGCCAGACGTCCCGGATTTCAAGGGACAGTCCCGTTTTTTGAAGTGTTGTCCCGCGTCCCGGGGAACCGTGATACGGGACGACTAAAGTCCCGTATTCTGGCTAGAAGCAGCATTTTACAAAACGAAACATTATTTTCAGAAGAAAAAAAATGAAGTAAAGCAAAAAATGAAATAGAGTGATAAGAAAATTGATTGAATTATTATATTTTCCTGTCCTGAAGTAATGTTAGTGTTCTATTCATTTAGAGCAGAAATTATTGTGACAATCAATTCAACAAACATTCGTTGTAAAAGTGGTGTATCTTCTTGTAAATGATTTTACCATGTCTTATAATTTTTCAATTATGAAAGAAACATTTTTTTTTTTTTTGAATCAATCAATTTCAATCTTTTGAAATTTTCTTCGCTTCGCTTTTACACTAACAGATGTAACTAAATGTTATTCAATTTAGCAAACAATTACGCGTTTTAAAAACATGAAGTGAAGATACATAATTTTTACAATGTGCTACAAAAATATAAATTATACAGTAAGGTTTGTGGCAACCTAAAGACCATCAAAATTTAGAAAGAATTATTACAGCAGTAAAATCAAGTAGAAAATACGATTTAAAAAAAAGGAATTTTCCGACATTATAGAAGAATAGTTATTGTGTTATATATTAAGAAAACTGTACAGTTTTCCCCCAAAAGATATTGAATATTAATTTTATTTATTTGTTTTAGGTTAACTTCTTATAGTTAGTTCAAGTAGTGTGGTTTAATTCTATGTCTACTCAATTGTGATCAAACTTTTTGTTAATGACTCATTAAAATTATTTTGCATTCAAATTTCCCCATTGGTACGTCTAGTTTTTTGAAAAAGTACATACTAAACATTAATCATGAGTTCAAGCGACTATTGTATCTTTCATACCAAGACAGGCCCGTCATTTGGGACATAAGGACGAGTAGTCAATGGCCTCCCTCCTGGTTTTAGGGAAATTAATGTATTTACATAAAAGTGGGTCAGGCTTTTGCTTTTTTTCCGCATAATTTACATTGAAATTTAGTATTATTTATATCCCTCCCCCCTCCCCCCCCCCCCGCACCGGCAAAATTTCAAATGACGGGCCTGCGTCAGGAAAAATGGGGGTAATAACAGGGAAATACGATTTTTCACAATAATTAGTGTTAAACCTTGTCCCACTAATATTCATGACGAAAAATAACTATGCAATGGTAAAAAATAAAGTTTTCATTGATATGATCATTGTGTATTTTTTTCTTCATTTATATTTGTGAGAAACGTTTAATATTAAATTCAAGGTTGTAAAAAATTCAACCTTTAGACTTCATCTCTCAATCCCCCAACCCCCGCAAGAGCCTGTCCCGTATTTACAGTTCTTAAATCTGGCAACCCTGGTTATAATATCCAAACCAGCATTCCATCAAAAAACATTTCACACTCACACTCACTCAATTTTTTTGAGAATAATTGATGTTCGTTGTTTTAAACTTCGGTGTAGAGATTCATTTTTGTTTGATTTTTGAATGATCAGTATTGTCTACAAAAATAGTCAGAATAAAAATATCAGTTTTAATTATGTACGCATAATGCTTTCAAAAAGATGATTCAGATATAAGCGGAAAAATTGGACATGATATGAAGTAAATAAACAAATACGTTTCCAAAGTTTTCAATTTAAAATTTGCATTTGCAAACCTTTTGACATATTCAACTACACTATGTATTTGAAATTAGCATCGTTCTACGTAGTTTGATACGACTCAAAATGATTCTTAGGCAGGGATTCAAGTGAAACAGCACTGCGATCGCTTCGAATTTCAATCGCTACTGGAAGTGAATACATTATCATCAACTTAAATTGGCATGACGTCACTACGGGTGGAGCCAATAAGAGCTCACAAGCTCTCAGCGATCTCCTCTTATTCGCCAAGTAGGCTGTGACGTTTTATCTAGCTCGTTTTTCATAGGCAAACGTCACGCTGACGTCACGATGTTTTATCAAGAAATGTTCTAATGTAATTCATTTCCAGTCGCGATTGTAATTTGCGATTGCCTGTTTCACTTGAATCCCTGCCTTAGTATTCTTCCCCTTATTGTTATCTCCCCATCACCCCTATTTTGGTAAGATCAGAGAAAGTCCTGACGCATGCGTAGATACGCGAAATTTATTCTCCCATTATGTGTATAGGCTGTGGCTGCGCTTTTTTTTTTTTTTTTTTTCTGAAAAAGTTACCGATTTTGTTAATACAGTGAAGCACCGTTTATACGTTTCTCTTTTATACGTTTTTATCATTTATACGTTTTTACTCTCGGTCCCGCCAGAGTCCAATACATATTAATGTTAAAAAATTTCTTTTATACGCTTTCCTGAATTCGCGGTTTCATTTTTTCGTTTTTTAAAATCTGAGTCAAAAAGAGCGAGAATGGGCGTGGGCAGATGTTTTACCGAAAACGATAAAAAACTGCTTCACCATTGGTGGATTTTTGTCTTCAGTGGATGGCCCTGTTGAAATCACCGAAGTTACTGATTTTGCTCCCCCTGAAAACTGGTAAAATGTAAATGAAGTTTGTTCATTTCATGACTTTGTTAACTGCGATTCAGAACTTGCGACATGTTCACTTCTAACAATCGATGAAATGATCGATAATGAAGAATCCAGCAGCGAAGAAGAGGATAATTGTTCGGAAAAGCTACTGCCAAGTTTTCAGCAAGCTTTAGATGGTTTTAACACGATGAAAGACTATCTCATTTTAGTCGTGAGTTAAATGATAATGTTAAAATGGCATTTTTAACTATAAACAAAGAACTTTTTTCTGTGCATTCGAAAGGAGCCCTACAGCCCAAAATAACGAAATACTTTGAACGTCAGTGGGACCGCAATTTTTTTCGTTGTATCGGGAATTACATAATGGAGTTTACGCGATGTGATGGGAATTAAAAAGGTGTTGAACGTTTGGGTTTGCTGAAACGGACATTTCATTGTATTGGTATTGACTGCAGTGAGATTTCAATGCACTTAATAGCCAAGTAATTAAGAATGTTTCGGTTTTGTATTTTCTCCACCACATGACTGACATTAAGCTTCAACATTCTTTTACCTATATTTTAGCTAGCAACACTCAGACCAAACAGTTATACTTCCTTCGTCGTAATAATGCCGTTTATCCGCCAGATACCGACCCCTCATTTTCGACAACTTCTAGTTTGTGAAGTAGCACTTTTTGTCATCTGATCCGGTGTAAAAGAAGACATTTTTCACTGTCACTCTATCCAGGCATTGTCTGGAGCTAGGGCAATTGCAATGGATTATCTTCAATCAATAAGACCTTGGGCATCTTCTTTCATACAGAAGACCTCTGATTAAATCATCCATGCTGTGTGGGATAAAGAGACAAGGTCAAAGATGTCACCAGATGATTCCGCTTATTTCTTGGTCGGTACTGCAGTGGGAAATGTGAACTTACCAGTAATCTTAAACGAATAACAATTATCTTTTAAATTCTAAAAGGATGTTTATTTAATGATCATTCAAAGGAAGCCAAAAGATGTTGGATAAGAAAAAGCATTACTCAAAATATTAATCAGCATTTTATTAAAAAAAATAATAATTTTAATTAACTATTAATTCTCTCTTTTATAACGTGCTTAAGTACCTAATATGCTTCAAAAGCTGCATGCAATGTACCTACAGCCCAGTTATGCCATCCAGAGGCTCCAGTTTCGTCCTTTTTATGGACTATCAATCTGGAATAGACACTCGTGGGGGAGGGGGTGTCAAAATGCTTTTGACAAAATCTTTTACGTTTTTGAAAACCATCAGAAGCTAATTCGGCATCAACAGTCTCTATAAATTTCAATATGTTATCATAAACGCCCGGATTTTTATAACCTGTAGGTTTTTACATCTGTAGCTTTTTTTACTTTTTCAATTAATTTAAAAATTTTCAAGGCGTTTTCTTAGAGTTTTCAGATTTTTTCCCTTCGACATGATTTTCCTACTGCATAAAATAATTTTTACAAAACTTATTTTGGTACAAACTACGTGTTTTTTTTGTACCTAAAACAAAACAGAAGTATATGACTGAGGCTCTTTAACGAAGATGTTTTGATCTATAACGGGTCATAATTCGCTCCAAAGTTGTTAGAGAACTGACAGACCTCTTACCACAAGATTTCTTTGATAACTGTAACTTTGAACAAACAATAAAAATCAAAAAATGAACTGCAGAAAAATTTGGATTTAGGACCTTTAAAATTATGACGACAATGATCCAGCACCCCAAAGAAACTAATATGTAACAGACAGTTGAAGGGCTTACTGACTACGACAGTTTCAACGCGCACCAGTCACCATTAGGGTGAATTATGGGCTTCCGACCGGCCAGTATCGAACCCGTGACCCTCTGACCACGTCCTCGCCTTTCTGGTTGGGTTACCTCGACCTTAGAGTTACAGACTGACTGATACACATCTGAAGTTTCTACCACCTCCACTCTTACTTTCATTAAAAAACAAATTAGTTTTAATTTTATCATTTATTATGACTTTTTAATAATATATACGCAAGATGCCTTCTTTATATCTGCCATTGCTTATTTTATTAATACGCACTAATTTTCTTTTCATTAATTTTACGCTGTAGTTTCTGCAATAAAAGATAAAAACTAACATACGGCTTTGTTCGGAAGGTTAAGTAACAATTAATTGTTTGGAAGGTAGAATTAGTTAATCGTTTCGAAGTTAATAAGCTTATTACAAATCCGCAATTCTTATTCAGTTGAACTTTTTATTAAATGATGCTCTTATTTCCAAACATATTTAATAATTTTTTTCTTTATACTGAAAGCAGCTCTAGTTTGAATTTCTATTAAGCGGAAAATCATGTTTCAAAATTTCTACATAACTAGACTGAAATCATAGTCTTATTTAACATTTATAGACTAGGAAAGACACACACACATACACACAAAATAAATAAATAATAATAATTACATAAATAACAACAAAATATGTTTCCGAAGGACCATATTTTATCCTATTGTAGAAAAGTTATGTGTAATAGGAATGTTCATAGAAATGTATCGTCAGTCTTCTTTTTTATCACTAGCTACTTTTCCGGGAACGTCTCTCACCATTATTGGATTTAGCCCAATTGTATTACGCAAATTTCATAAGCGTTAATCGTCTTATTTTTAGTTTTCTCCTTGTCCCCTACCTCTTTAGTTTTTCAACTAATCCCAGCGCATAAAACTTTGGCAAGTCTAGAAGAATGATTTTTTTTTTCTTTTGTCAGACTTCTACTTTCGGTTATGAAAAGAATCTTGGATAAGTTGTAATAATTTTCAGATTTACATTTTATGCATAAAGTTATGTTTGGATTCTTTTTTTATGAACTCAACATTATATACCCTGCAAGTATGGTATTGTGTTAAGTTTCCTAAATTCTGCGAACGGGGCCAGGACACCTCGTCACTGGAGGGTTCCGTGTTCATTGCCAACTCAAAACTATTCACGGATAGTTCAAAAACTATCCGCGTTTGCTAATCGTGACTGGAGCATGTTAAATACGTTTGTAATCAGAAAGTCCTCTACGTTCCCATTCCAAATCAATACATCCTGGAATCATCAGTCGAGCCTCAGGGTTTGCTCGACTTCTGGTTTGGATAAAAAAAAAAAAATAGAGCTCTTTTTAGGGGCCCATTTATCTGATTAGAACAAGTGATGTGATAGGTATGAGGGACCCTGGAGTGTAGAGTAGTGTAAATTCTGAAAACGCAGTTTATAGATTTATAGATTTTTTTTTAAGGAGGCGTTGCTATACATCTACAGACTTCTCTGGACTTTTTATCCCAACTGAACTAAAATCCATCCAAAAAAGTTTCAGGCTACTAGAATGTCAAAATTTTTGCAAACTATGACATTCATAAATTTTGGTAACTAACTGCTAACGTGTGCGCATGTGCTTGAAATGTGGAAGATAACGAATTAAAAAGCCGAAATTTAGGTTTTGTTTATCATACTAGTTAGGCATGTGAAGTGGACGTATGAAAACTAGCAGCCTGACGTTGTTAGACAGTTATTGCTTTAGGGGTTCGAATTAGGCTCTAACGCAGCAGAGGCGGAATATACGGCACATACGGTTTCGGTAAGGATGAAGTCTCGGTGGAACACATTACTGCAGCAAGCAATGTCAGATTACCGTGTCCCCATTGGCGCAATTTCGAGGTTCCCCTACGGCGTAGGAGTCCCAAAGTAGATCCAAAAAGATAATATGTAAAGATAAATATTTGGTCGTTCTTTTCATCTTTAAGGAGCCATAAAAATGCATTGTGGCGGCCACCGAACCTATAAAACCGCCACTGGCAGCAAAGTGTTTATTGTATAGCAGCAAGATTAATTTTGATGGTTATGATTGCCATCAAAATACCACCATAACAAACATAATACACCACTACCATAATAAACATAATACAAGATTATTCTCGCTGTAATATCGAAACGCTTGCTAATCGGTTCCATTCACTCACCTTTTAATAATTTATTTTTACTACTTTTAAAGTAGGAAGCTTTCTCAAAGTTAAAATAACCATAGGAAAACTGACAATTTTTGACAGCAAAAGTTTAATTCATGTATACAATAAATCACATTCACAAATGTACATAAAACAAATTTCGCTAACAAAAGTGGTGTCATGTGATGTAGTTTTTGCTTCTGTTAACTGTGATAATTTAACTGCTACTTTTTCGCCATTTATTGTAATTTTACATAAGCCATCGATTTCTACCTATTTGTTGTTGTTTCTAATCTCCTATCTGGTCCGACGGATTCTGATCAAATCAACGAATCCGTTGATCCGGACCCTCATACTACTACATAAGTCCTGTTAGTTGTCCTGTAATCGTCCCTCTTAAGTCTTATTAGTAGCCTAGGCAAGGGGGTGTTCCTGGGAGGAGTGAGTAATGTACGTCGGAAGTGTAAACTCCTGGTAGGGTCACCCAAGACGTGAAGGTCACTCCATTTTTCCCAGCTAATACTAACAGGCATGGAGCCAAGACAGTCTTCTACCCCTGGGTACTCCAGTCTCCGTATAACAGAAGCTTCATTTTCCTCCTATAAATCAGTTGACATCTACCTGTTTAAATACTACAAATGATTCATCCGTTTTTTAAAACGCTATATATCCAAAGTATTGCGTATACACCTTAAAAAAATAAGTAATGTATCAAAATAACTACAAATTCATCAAGATAGACACAGCTTGTAGTTAGAGATTTTTTTTTTTTTTTTTTGAAAAGATGCCTTAAAAAATTACATATCTCCGTGATGCGTTGAATTACATTTATGAAAGATGCGTACGAAGGCCTGTGTACATTATTTAATGTAATTGGTTTATTTTTGTTAAGTCGTTGTCTCTTTTTGTGTAAGACTGGCAAAACACCAAGATGTCTTTAAGATTAGGTGAACCTTTGCAAAAAAATGAACTCCAAGTGCAGAGTCCTTGTTATAGAAGAACAAGAAAAAGGAAAGAAAAAAAAACGAAAATATTTCTTTGGAATGTTTGCTACTTGTGCCTTTACGGTCTATAAATAGACCCGTTATCTACGTCAGCTAAAAACAATTGGGATACCGTCAAAGCAGCAAGCATAGAACTAAATTTTTTGTCTCCGTTCTGTATGTTTGAAAATTTTTACACATTTTAATAGTTATTGTAATACCTACGTCTACGACTAGTTACAAAATAAAAAAAAATGATATTTCTTTTTTTCCCGTTATTTAAATATCTAAGATATATTTTTCGCGAAGAATTACTATTTTTTATTTATTTATCTATACATTTTGTCAACAATCGCAATTTTACCACTGCCGCATTGCAATACCATTTTGCTTATCAAATGCTTTCATGAAAGGAGGTAATGCTGAATGCACAATAAACATTTGCATTAATAATTGACTAATTATTTAACTCTATATTTTTAATAAAAAGAGCGGTATCACAGTTTTTTAGGGTCACTTCCAAAATGTTTGAAGAGGCTTTCTTCAAAAGATAAAATTAATTTTTGGTCTCATGCTAGGCAGGCCGGTGTACTCCCATGCCGCAGGCCCTACATCGCTACCAGCGGTGGTTCAATAGATTCATGCTATTTTTTAATTGATTTTTCTCTCGCGTTCAATGTTCAATCCAAATTAAAAGTTTTAGCGTTGTTCTCTTGTATTTTTAACACGTGTTATCTGGTAGTTTGATTATTCTTCTACAAAACGCCTTTTTTCCCACGCTTAATTTTCGTGAAAAAACAGCTCCATTTTTATATGAGGACACTAAAATTTAATTGGTTTTCTGAACCTGTTTCGTTCCTCGAGTTTGAACTTCAGCGTAGCTTTAAGTAATGTATCATGAGCTAGATTTCGAGCTGTTCTGATGATCAATTTTTTCATTGACAGTCAAACATAAACTCACAAATTCCTTTTCATTTGAGGATTATCAGTTACAAGCTAGATGTAAGCAGTTGTTAACGTCGCATTTCCAAAGTTTTCGGGTGCTTCAAAGTTAAAAAAATTACAAATTTGCTGAGAGCAGTCGAAAAAGACTCAAGGTCGATTTGCATATTTGTTTGTCTTGTGCAAAAGTACCCTTCTTGCGGCCAGCGAAACTTATCTAAGTGAAGAAAATAAATACCTTTGTGCGATTGAAATGAAATTTAAATCCAACGTTAAAGATGCACAAATATACAGGTATACTGCAGACACGTGTTTCGAGGCTACAAGGAGCCCCTTTTTCAATGCAAGAAGTGTGAGCTTTAGGATGAAGAATCATCCGATAAAAGCAACACGTTCAAACAAAAAACAGTATAAATAGCAAAAACTGGATATTAACAAAACAAACAAGACAATGCTTAGAGACGAAATTTATTACATGAAACCATCAAGAAAAAACCGTTAAGAAATAAATTTCCAACAGATCCGATAGATCATAAACATTGTCAAAAAATGAAACCACTTATGAATAAATTAGCAATAAATTTGCAAATAGGAAAATTATGTACCGAAGCAATTGTAACACACGGAAAAACGGCAGAAAGAAAACAGAATGAAATAAATGAAATAAAATTTTAAATTAATCAAAAAATGTGAGCAAAAAATTGAAATGTAAAGATAAGCGACACGAAAAGCCAAAAGGCTAACAAATATAATTTGTACAAATGGGGGGGGGGGGGGGACACCAAATAGCAGAAAAATAAGGAATAAAAAATTTCAAATATTTCGATAGTTTATGTTGATAGTTTTAGTTTCATAAATGTAAGGCTTATTAAATTTCTCTGTCAATAATGATGCGGACTAAAGGATTATTTTTTCATACTTGAACTCTTTTCATGCGTAAATAGTTTGATGCTCAATATTTTAGTTCTCTTTGAATCATTATTCAGCAGTTTGTGACCGATCATTAAAAAAAAAAAAGAATCAGTAACGTTTGTAGTGTATATCTTATGAGCAATATACGAAATCCCGAACTTTGTAGAAAACGTGTATAGTTTATAAAACACAATCATTCATTGTGAAGTGTATAGCAGAGATTCACAGCTGCTGGTATAATAGACAGTAACTGGTCTTTGGAAAAATGTGACTGGTTCTCAGAAGTTTTTAACTGTGTGTTGAAAACATTTTCTAGTTAAAAAGTAAATGAATAAATAAATACAAATAGATAAGTAAATAAAGAACAGAGTAAATAATGATAAAGATAAAAATAAGAAATATTACAACACTGGTAATATTTTGAACGATGATTTTAACATTATTTTGTGATTTCTCATTTCAATTTTTATTTTTTGTCTCTCAAAAATATAATTTACTAGTATTCAATATGTGTAATAATTAGATTTAAACATTATTGTTCTTAAATCACGTTGCAAGTCATACAGTTACTTTATGTTGTAATACCAAGGAAAAAGAATAATTACACTTTCAAGCTGCAAACTTCGTCGGTGCCTCTCAACCCTGTTTAACCCGCGGACTGATAAAATGTTGTTAAAAAAAATTTGAGGTCATGTGATTTTTTTTTCACCCTCCTCAAATACAGAAAAAGAAAAAAAAAGAGAAAAATTAACATGCATCAAAAGAAATTGCAACGTAACTGAATCGTACGATGATTTTATTTACAATAATATTTGAATGTGAAGTTAAGTAGTTATTGTAATTCTTTAATAAATATCAAAATGAAAAATAATCGCAAAAATGACGTAAAAATTCTCTCATAAAGTATGTGAGGAAAGTAATGTCAGTGAGTAAGTTTTAGAAAACATTGATAAGATCTGTAACGATTAAAATACATTAAAAGGTTTCAAAAAAGACTCCTCTAAAATCTTTATCGTCGCCTCAACAACTGTGGGATATCTTACTGTTATTTTCAGGACATACAGGGTGTTCCGCTTTAACAAGACATTTATTTTTGCAATTATTTTTTGAAGACTTGATTCCCGTAAATATAAGTTAGGAGACCTAGGGTCCGTATGAAAAATTAGACTTCAAATTTTTTGATTAAATTTTTTGTTCGCTTCAAACTTTCAACATTTTTATTCTGCACTTCATTTGTAGCATTTTCGCAATTGGAAGTATGCATCTACATTGTAAAAAATAAACGTTGTTTTTACAGTATAATACAGCTAACTTTATAGTAATCAGCTGCAAAAATTGCTATTTATACAGTAATAAACTGTAAAATTGCTAGTTTTGCAGCAATAAACTGCAAAAGTGCTAATTTAACAGTTTATTATCGCACATTTTAGTTTTAAACTGGATTCTCTGCTGCCACTATTATAGTGTTGTTTTTACAGTATAATACAGCTAAATTTTACGGCAATAAACTGTAAAGTTGATAACTTTACAGTAAGAAACTAAAATTGCTAGTTTTACAGTTTATTACTGTGCATTTTACAGTTTTAAAATGGAACCTCGGCTGCCAGTATTTTACTGTAAAAGCAGCAGCTCATTTTTTGCAACGTAGGAACGTGCAAGAATTTTGGTGGTCCCTCTTTTCCTAAGGATAAACTCAAAATCTATAGGGAGCCCCGTTGAATCATTGAAACTCAGATTCAAGAAGTAGCACCCCCATTTTTCTTACGTGCTGCAACTGAATTCTTATGAAGCGCAACAGGATTTTAGAGCTTTTGTTTACTGACAGAATGCCAAATGTTAGCATATTTTTTTTAAACATCTCTGACTGCAAATACAACTTAGAAAATAAAATAGAACTGTAGTTGGTTTCTTTTTGTACAACGAGATAATGCGTTGCTTTCTCAAAATAGCTCGGCCTTGCTGGCAGACGATGTATTTTATACTTCTTTTTTCTCTCTTCATAAACGCGAATGGAAGAACAACAACAAGCTTATTCGGTGTCATTTTTGTACAAAGGGGCTCTTGCACCCGAGAGCTTTTATATTAACACTTAAGTCATTTGGACAGTTTTTTTCTCCTTTATCCAAGCAAGTTTTCTAAGTTATTCAAGCTTCTTCTTTATCTCAAAAAAAAAGAAGAAAAAAAGTGTAAGTTTTGAACTAAAAAAATATATAAACACTATTATGCTTAAAAATACGAGCAAATAAAACAACGTTAAGTGCACAAATATGCAGGAACATTGCGGTCACGTGTTCCATTGTTAGAACAGTTAGAAGGAAAGCCTTTTTAAATTCGAAGTTTCGAGCTTATGAATGAAAATAAATCCGACGTCGGATGTATTTTGACCTACCTCATCAAGTTTTCTACTAAGTTTCATATAAGATGTAGATTAAAACATTACAAAATCGATGGCATTGCGTTGTCTCCAAGAGCAAAGGTGTTCAAATCAAAGGGTTGTCGCGATTTAAATTTCAATAATAGAATAATTCTGCAGGTATCTTCAATTTAAAAAACAAATTTATCAGAAATTTGCATAATCTCTCAGTTTTTCGCAGAATTTTTCAAAGACACCACAACCTTTTTCTTGAAAAAGTCTCAAGTTTTTAACCGATATGCGTCATTTGTGGAAAATTTTGATCTACTTCTAATTGTTAAATTTTCAGAAAAATTTGTAGATTCTACAAAATTTGAAGATATTTGCAAAAAATCTGCAGAATTTCTCAATTATTGTAACTTTTTGTCGCGACAGCCCTATAGTTTGAGTACTTTTAGTTAAACTATCTCATTCTATCGTGTTTATGTTTTGAAAAAAATGCATCCATACTTACTTTTAGTATATATATAACTTATAAGGAAACTCGAAGAGGGTAGATCAACCTAGTCGAGTTTTTGGACTACTACTGATTTGCAAATACGAAGGATAAATATTAATATCGCCGTATTTCGAAGTAACAACACCCGTTGTCCAAAATATTAGTTTTTCTGAAAGCGGTAGTAGAGTTTCTTAATTATTTTCTAGCTCTATCTCAGTTTTACGCTCCCGAGCCCAGAGAAATTTGGATCACTTCAAGACATGTCTTTAAGATTGTCTGATGCTACATTAGAATTGCGCATATAGTTTTAAACTAAATGTAATAATACTTGAATTAGTGGTGACAATAGTTGTTTTAGCTTTAAATTAAAATACGGGTTGTTGAATATAACATATATAAGTATAAGTATTTGTTTTTTTTTAAGCTGAACATTGTTTCTATAAGCTTGGTTTGCACTGAAAAGTGAAATTAAATAAATAAAGGATTTCTTGATTTCAACACTCGAACATCGGTGTCAAACTGCAAAATGAAATTTTCGTTTAGAAAATTTTACGTTAGCAATGCATCTGAATAACGCAGACTTTCTTTAAAACCCGAATCATTCTCATCCTCACTATCTCTTAAACAGGGCAACTGCACTGTTCCGAAACGCTCCGTGATAATGAAAAGTACTAAAGTATTGGGCACATTCTGTTATTACGAACGCGTTTAAAATTTGAACATTAAAAAGTACTTCAGAGAGAATCAACTCTATTTTTCCAATTTTAGAAGAGCAAGATTTTCTCCCATCCTAATTAATTTTAGACTTAACTTTGCGATAGCTTTTCTTTCGACCAGACTTGGGGGGATACTATATTTTGGTATTACATACTATTAGAAACGCATCCCATTTGTAAGAAAAATGTCTCTATTCGTATTCTACCAGTTTACAAGGTCGTTTGAAAGTCAAAGAAGTGCTTCACTGGAGTGAATGAGCACTAATAGATCTTTAAAAAAATGACTGAACAATAGCTATTAAATTAATATTTTCTACGTTATGCAAAGCACAAAATGCTATTAGTCTGTAGGAAGCATTTTCTATTCAAGATTTTCATTTTTAACGATATAATTCGTTGTAATCTTTCTTTTATTCTCTTCAGAAACATTTAAACGGCACAAAATATGCTGAAGTGACACTTCTTTTCTACGAGGCTCTCTGTATCTGTCTGGAATTCTTCCAAATATTTTTTGGCAACACTTCCCAATCGTGACATTGTTTTGAAGGTGTGTTGCGTGATCCTAATGCTTTTCTGGATCGACCGAGAACCTGTTACACATATTTCAGGTTCGTTTTTTCTCGTGAAAGAAAAATATAAGGAATGTTTCAGTTGTTCCAGAACCGAACTTAACATTTTTTTTTTACGGAAAGTAGTCCATTTTAGAATTTTTTATTTTTTGAATTACGTTTTCGTTCCTAATCTTTTGGGGCAATGTGTTTGGCACTAATATGTACAGATTTTTTTTTTTTTTTTAATCTTCTACCGCACCTTTTGCAAGGTACAAAATATACACTCTCTCTCCAACATCAACAGAGAACAAATGGTTTCAGAATTGTATCATGCTTTTTATGAATTCTTAAACAATCTGATAAGCCATGATTCTTTCGTTCTCTATCTTTTCATTTTCATTTGCCTAACGATTACCGCCAAGAGACAGTTCTTAAGAATTCGTCATGAACAGACTTTTTTACTATCTCATAGATTAATTTCAAAGCAAATGAACTAAATACTACTGATGTAATAAACTATTTAGTTGACTTACAATTATTTATTTCTTAAATTGTTTAGTATGCTTTATGATTTGCTTTTTAGTACTTTTGGATTGTGTAGGCAATTTTGTACACAAGCTGCTTTGTATTTAATGTTATGCATTCTGATATTAAAACCTTAAAAAGTTTCAGCAAACTAAAAAAATTGCTGGCATTTCAATAGCTTTTTTCTTTTGAAAAAAAAAACTTTTGTTTTATCCAACTAAATTCCGATTCTGCAGTCCGCACATTTTACTAAGTTATGCTCAAAACGCTGAGCACGTTAAAGTAAACTACGAAAATTCGGTACATAAATGCTTACAAAGGTGGTATATATTAATGTTTAAACTCAATACCCCTTTTCGATTTAGGTATTGGAATTTCTAACTTTATTTCTTTAAACGGCGCTGATAATTTAGCATTCCATGACCTTTTCTCGCTCCGGGGTATGACGTCAGAAGACTCGAATCACCGACGTCGTAGTGACGTCATTTGTTCTCCATCTCTTCAAAGATGCAGAATCCTTTAAGTTTAGGATAAGTTCTAAATTATTTTCAAAAAATTTAAACGTAACGCTCCCTTAAACAACCTGAAATCGATTATCTCCGTTGAAGAAAATGTTTTTCTCTCGATGTTAGGAAAAATATAAGATCATAGAAGTTGCGAGATATAATTCAGCGCGAAAATTCTCTAACTGCGCCGCCGTTCCCCGGAGAAAAGTGAACAATTCACAAGGGCTTCCAGAAATTTTGCAATAAGTTCAAAGATTGCTTAAGGCTACAGTGGACAAATAAAATTGATTTTTTCAATTATTGATTTATATGTCTAAAACTTTGTGTGCTTGTATTATTGTATATTTACTACATCTAAAAGCATAAAAAACACAAATTAGTGAAAAAACAATGAATACTTTTTTTCAAATTTCAAATTTAAATATTTTTTTAACAAAATTTCAAAATGTTCCAGGCGTCGCAATTTTTTTTCAAACTTTGAATTTCCACTTAATTTCCAATCATTAGGCATGATTGCATACAACAATGCATTACATGCAATGTTTTATGTGATAGTTTATAAAAGATGGCTGAAAATGAAAATTTATATCATTTTTTCAACTGAAAATTTTTATTTTCAGCCATCTTTTATAAATTATCTCATAAAACATTGAATATAATGCATTGTTTTGTGCCATCATGCCTAATGATTGGAAATTAAGTGGAAATTCAAAGTTTGAAAAAAAATTGCGACGCCTGGAACATTTTGAAATTTTGTTAAAAAAGTATGAAAATTTGAAATTTGAGAAAAAGTATTCATTGTTTTTGCACTAATTTGTGTTTTTTATGCTTTTAGATGTCGTAAATATACAATAATACAAGCACACAAAGTTTTAGACATATAAATCAATAATTGAAAAAAATCAATTTTATTTGTCCACTGTAGCCTTAAGACTTATTAGTTATGAATCTTTTGCTGCATTTTGCAGCCCTCTTACAATATAAATAAGAACTTCGTGCTACAGATACACAAGCTTTATTTACTTCTCTCTATTTGTTATGATTAGTCATACTTTTATTTAAGGCTGTTTAGTTCAACCTCTAATTACCCGAGGATTAGCCAAACTTTAGCTTAGGAATGTGAGAGCCAAAGACATTTCAGAAAGAAAACGAACAGCATATTTTATTCAAAAACTATCAAGTAAACATTTATGTTAAAATAAGTATAAGACACTAGCTTTTTACCATTTTATTTTTCATTGGTGTAAGTCAGTGGTTCTCAACGGGGGCGGTACCGCCCCCCTGTGGGCGGTGGGAAGATGCTGAGGGGCGGTGAACATGTTTTGGGCAGTAGGGGGCGGTGGGTATATTTTGGGCGATAGGGGGGCGGTGGGAAAATTTGGGCTCAGAGGACGATAAATGTATTAGAATTAAATTTTAATTTTAAAAATCAAAATTAAATGTATTAAATCACGAATCCAACTTCAATTATTTGAGCCAACCATAAATCAACCTACGCGCTCTGGAATCTCTAAGATTATTTCCTTAACCCATTAATGCCTAGCGTCCCTTTTTAGGGACGGTTCAAAAAAGGGCCTGAATTTCCCCAAAATGAGCATTTCAACCAAATAATAGTGTTCAATGAGTACCTTGGTATTTTCTCAATTCGTTATTAACAGATTGCAGCATATAGCCATTGTAAAGTGTGTCCTGTAGCCGTTTTAATATGACCTTTATCAAAAATAACATCGTTCAAAATCTCAAGAAAAAAAGCTAAGTTTTCAAAGTTATTCCCAGCTTCCCAGTTTATGTTAATTGCTGATTTTATTTCTTCTTATAAAATGTCTTTTTAAATATTGTATCGTAGGCAGAAAAAAATTTGAGTAAAACAAGTATCTACCCTCTGGGGTCTATCGTATCTTTTGAGGGACGATTTTTCTTTCCTCAATAAAACAATTATTTCTTACATAATATTTTTTTAATTATTTTTCCTGTCCATTAAACACTGTTTGCAAATAGTACACAAAATATCTTTGGAAAAAAAATGTCAGGCATTAATGGGTTAAGTATTTTCTAAGGTGCCTGTTTTGCTTTTAAAATAGTTTAGCTTTTTTGCGTTTTTTTTTCTTTTCTCTCTCTCTCTTTTGTAGCGATTTGGCTTTTTAGTGATCTTTTGCATCCGCCAACCTTGAGAGAGAATGCTACCTAATGAAGAAATGCTTCAATTAATCGCAGTTGCAATCAGGGCTGTACATTTAGGCTAATACTAGCCAATTTGGATAATTTCGATCACACATAGATGAAATTCAAAAGCATTAAACACGCCATCGTTTGGTTATTTTTTAGCCGAATTGTTGATTGATTCTTTCTATTATTACAATGTTATTTCGAATAGCTTGATAAATTTTTTTAGTAATGCATCTATATTTTACTTTCATGCATGTAAAAAATACCGTCCTTCATCAGTAGGTGAAAATGGTTCCATTAAGTTCTCAAGTTTTAGTCGCCTACTTTGATTGTTGCTAAATGAAACTGGTTTTCAGACTGAACAATTTCTAGATTAGAATACTAGATTTTAATGTTGCCTAAATTTAATGGGGGATTCAAAATACCGCGAATAAAATTCACAATTGCATTCGAGTGTTTCCCACAAGTAGCATTTTAGACAGAACATTAAACGTCATCAATTGTTTTTTTTTTCTACTTTTGTAATTTTCTTTCTCCATGTTCTCTTAAGTTAGTTTAGCAACTATGAGAAAGTAAATCTCCCCCAAAGAGATTCAAAATATTTCGATGGGTGCAGGTATTCGTGAAATTTAGTTATTTTTCTTGGCTTGGTTGTTTTCCTATATTTTTACCTGGCAGCCATATTGCAATGCTTAAAGTGCTCGCCTAGTTTGACTGTTTGGTTTGACCTCAGTACTTTCACTCTGTCTTTTGCTCATTTCAATCCTTTACTTTCATGGTCTATTTTTAGTGAAATCTCCCTTGATGATGCTCACGTTTATTGCCGACATCTTCAGTCTTTGCACAAAGACTTCTCTAAGAGCTTTGAGGATATTTTTTCTCTGGACGTTCCTCAATGGGTCATCAGCCCTTTTGAAAACATTGAGACACCAGTTGTTCAGTATCAGGAAGAATTGGTTGAACTTTCAACCAATGAAACTTTGAAAGCTGGTTTAAAGAATGTTAACAATGTTGCAGGATTTCGGCTGCTAGGAAACATTAGTAGCCTTTATCCTGTACTGTGGGCTATCGTCAAAATTTTTTTAATTACCTTCCCCTCTTCCTAAATCGTCGAACGAGGATTCGGGGTTGTCACCAACCTATTTACAAAAAAGAGAAATCGACTCCAAATCGTCCCAAGAGGTAATTTGCGCCTTCACCTTACAAAAAATACTATGTCGACTGAAGAAACTGGCTTTGAACCACTAAGAACAACTATCTCACTAACTTGTATTTCTGATTGTTCCTTTTATATTTTGAATGACATACAGAAAAAAATGCTTGCGTGTTTATTTTTATTTCATCTCGTTGTTTTCTTCATATTTTGAGTGAAAATTTCTTTCTGCTTGTTTATTTTTATTATATTTCATTTCAATTTGCTATTCTTTTGAAAGTGGAACATTTTTAAGATTCTGTATATAATAATGTCTACTGAAGAAAAATATACGTTTAACCGTTTTGTAAAATTCCGGAAGGAAATTATTTTAAGCTTTTTACGTCTCTTTGGAAACCCCCTCACTTTTTACATAAAGGGGGGCGTTGGGAAAATTTTCACTCCTAAAGGGGGCGTTAGCCGTGAAAAGGTTGAGAACCACTGGTGTAAGTCATTCAAAATTATTCTGAAAAAAGATACAAGTACCTTTCTATCAGGGTTTGAAAAAAAAACCCGGGTTTTTTTTGTTGAAAAAGCCCAGCCCACCTGAGTTTTTGATCAAAAAGCTGGGGGTTTTCGGGATTTTGATGAAAAACTCGGGTGTTTCAAGAATCATTTTACTATAATTCTACATTCAATCATTTTGCACCTACTTTTACTTTTCATAGAATGCGGGGGAGACTGAAGAGAGGTCACTGTGACCTCCAAGGAAAGTTCTTATTAAGCAATTTATAGACAGCATTGTAATATTGAAATTTTTAAATTGATATTGAATTGAATTTATAGATTGTAATGATTATTTTTGATCTTCTTAGCATTAAAAATGAACAAATAGCGTGAAATTCACGTATAGTTTTATTTCTATTACCTAATAAGCAGAGACGTGCCGTCTGGGTAGGCAAGGTAGGCAGTGCCTACCCATGAAGAAAACATACCAATTTTTTAATTTCATTAAATGACACAAAATGCGCTGATTGGAAAATATTAAAGCATTAAACGGTATACGCCCAAAATGTAGCGGCCGAAATGTCGCGGGCCAAAATGTCGTGGCCAAAATGTCGCCGGGAAAAAATGTCGCGGTCCAAAATGTCGCGGGTCAAAATGTCGCCAGTCCAAAATGTCGCGGTCCAAAATGTCGCAGGTCCAAAATGTCGCCGGTCCAAAATGTCGCGGGTAAAAATGTCGCCGGTCCAAAATGTCGCAGGTCCGAAATGTCGCCGGAAAAAAATGTCGCAGGTCCGAAATGTCGCCGTGAAAAAATGTCGCAGGTCCAAAATGTCGCTGGTCCAAAATGTCGCCGGGAAAAAATGTCGCTGGTCCAAAATGTCGCCGGCCAAAAAGTCGCCGGTCAAAAATGTCGTGGGCCAAAATGTCGCCAGTCCAAAATGTCTCTAGTCCAAAATGTCGCCAGTCCACAAAATGTCGCCAGTCCAAATGTCGTCAGACAAAAATGTAGAAGGTCCGATATTGATACTTTGTCCCAAAAATTAAAACATATTAAAAGGCTTTTTTCACCAAATTAGCAAACGATTGTTAATTGCTGTTGATGAACGTGTGCGTTAACAATAGCATGAACTAAAATTTTTGAAAAATACTATAAAAAATTTACCCTTTCTGCTTGCAACTGTTTCGAGCGTTTTCCAAGAAACAAATAGTTTTTAAATAAGCGTACGTTATTTATTAACAATAGCTTATTTCACCGTGACTCGCTATCTACCAACTTTAAAACGAATAGATTAAAAGCCCAAGATAAGTTTAATTGATATCGAAAAGAAAATTTAAGTTTTAAGAAAGAAGTTGAAGAACGATGAAATGAATAAGACAGATACACAATGTTTGAAACTTGGCTTTTGTTAAAATTTCTTACATGATGGAAAGCAAGTCTATATTATTTAATAATAGAGATGTTTTTATTTAATTCTACATATAATGTGTAAAAGAAAGTATTGGATCAGTGAAAAATCGTCAATTTGGAAGAATTTACACGTTTTGACATGTGCTGAATTCAATTTTACCGTTTATTTTTTAAAGGAAAATTTGTAAGTGTGTATCTGCGTGACCCATTTTTGGGGGCGACTCTACTTCAAAACTTACTGCATGAATTAGAATAAAATTTGGTACATACATGTACCAATATGTGATTCAGTGTTGATTGGTTTTTGCCGCTAGTTCTTCCAAGGGAGTTTTTACTTACAAGAATGCAATGGAACGTTTTCAGCATAGCGTGATTACTATGTCTGAAGAAGGTTCAGAATAGGGCTGTTACATCGATGTTTTGGAAACATCGATGTTTTTGGAAGAACATCGATATTTTTACCATCGATGTTTGAGGGTCGATGTTTTAGGTTTGATGTTGCTTTCGATGTCGATGTTTTATAATCCAGCAAAGAAAGCCAACGAAAAATATACGATAAGCATACTCATCAAAAAGTTTTCATGTTTAATCAAAAGTTGCAATATTAACCTCATTTGGGAAAAAAATCTATAATTATTAGCAATGTTTTGTTTTCGATGTTTCTGAAACATCTCAAATTTGCTTTCACTTTTTTTTTACCTTTTAATTGTTGTTGTTTCGCATTCAGTGTTTTTTTTTTTTTTTTCGATATCCTTTTTACATTTCAACAAAAAATAATAAAAATATGCGATAAAATAGATTCATATTCCTCTAACCACTAGTTGCAATTGAAGTTTTTTTTAATAACTAGCGATGATTTACAGTCAATGATTTTTAAACATCGTTGTTTTGCATTTGATTTTTTTTTCGATGATGTTTTACATTTCAGCAAAAGAAAAGTTTTATAAAAATATGCGACAAAAAAAGTTATACAGCTAATCAACAGTTGCAGTATATATCTCGCTGAAAAAAGTTTTCTTAACTGACATCGTTATCTTACGGTTAATGTTTTTCCAGGAGACTAAAGATGTATCTAATTGAGTGATATAAAGAGGCTCTTGTAGGGGAGTAACTGCTTAATAACTACATTAAAATATGTAAGAAATTGAAGAAAAACTGATCGATGTTTTGAAACATCGATGTTGGAGAACGTCGATTTTTTTGTCGATGTATCAATACCATCGATGTCCTTATTTTCCAACATCGATGTCTTAAAACATCCATGTTTTGCCTTCGATGTCGCACCCCTAGTGCAGATGAAATCAAATAAAAAATTGGCCCATAGGAAACTTTCAGACGATACGCCATAGCATCGATAAAGCAAAGCAATTGAACTTTTTATTTTTCATTGTGTGAGTGATTTATATCAAGAAGTAATGCAAGTATTCAGAAAACATTTTGGTTGTAGAATGGTCTTAAAGGGCGAGATGCTTATTCATTTCTGGCGTTAATCAGCTCAGACATGGCACTATACCTTCGTTACAATCAGTATTTAAATGTGGAGTTGAATATGATACCATTTTTCCTCTTGACATGTCACCTCCCCTTCCACCATCCAGTTGTTACAAAGAAAGCAATAATTCCATGAACGAGCGTGCCCTGTTCTGTTCTCCAATGCGTCCCTAATTTGATTTCAAACGTCCCCAACCTACTCTTAAAGAAAATGTTCTAGAAGAAAACTGTCGACTGCGTGGTGATTAAACGGTATTCCGTTTTCGCAAAAGGGAAAAAAAAAGCCTTTACAGCAAATTTATTTGTTTAATTTCTATGTGTGATAAAAAAGAAATAATCCTAAATATAGTTTAAAAAAACTAAAAAATACGCTTTTAGAGTAAATCAAATTCAAAAGAAGATTTTCAAAACTGTTGAATATCCGCAAAGTTTGCTTGCACTTATAATATGCATTTTGTGGACGATCGATGCCGAACTCAGAATTAATAGCAAATGCACTTATTATACATCAACATGCAATATAGTTTAGCCTTTAGTATTAATAATGGTAGTATTAATATATATTACTTTTACGTTTGTAAAGAACGCGAATTTTATCTTTTATTCAGAGTTACATGCATAAATACAAACAAACAAACCCACATGTGAAACTAATAGAAGCTTATTAAAAGGAAGAAATTTAGCGTCCCTGGGCCCTAAGTACAGCCCCGAAAAAACTATATCATAACTTCGGTATTGAAATAATTTAAGCTTTAGAAGAAATCAATTTAGGTACATTTTTGTTAATAAATTAAGCTAATTTTCTAAACTGCTACGTTTAAAAAAAGTTACTAAACAGGTGCGTTTATCATACCGTGATAAGATTATTAGTAAAATTGAGCTACATAATTAAGCTGCATTGAATTTGTGAATTACTGGCTACATTAAATGTGTACTATGCACTTAGCGTCATTTTGGAACGGCGACATTTTCGACTGGTGACATTTTGGACCGGCGACATTTTGGACCGGCGACATTTTGGCCCGGCGACATTTTGGTCCGGCGACATTTTGACCCGGCGACATTTTGGCTCGGCGACATTGTGTATCGGCGACATTTTGGCTCGGCGACATTTTTGACCGGCGACATTTCGGCCCGCGACATTTTGGACACGCGACATTTTGGACCGGCGACATTTTGGCCCGCGACATTTTGGGCACGCGACATTTTGGACCGGCGACATTTTGGCCGCGACATTTTGGCCCGCGACATTTTGGCCGCGACATTTTGGCCGCGACATTTTGGCCCGCGACATTTTGGCTCGGCGACATTTTGGCCCGCGACATTTTGGCCGCGA
>JAXGGA010006308.1:0-70822 GCA_038373865.1 Uloborus plumipes
GTGAAGTTTCGTTCCTACCAAAATCAGTAGCCAAAGGAGCCGCCATTGTTGCACATCACCGCTGCCACACGCCTCGGTATTGATTCAAAGAGACTTTGGATGTATTCCTGGGGTACAGCAGACCAAGCAACTTCCACATGTTGCCAAAGTTGATCTGTTGTACCAGCTGGGGCTGTAATCTAGGTCAATCTTTGAGCAAAAATGAATCACATGTTTTCTATCGGCGAAACATCCGGCCGGCCAGCGAAGCAACTCAATCAGGCGATTGGTGAAGAAAACTTGGACAATGCGTGGCGCGTGTGGTCGTGCATTATCCTGTTGAAATACGGCTGTGGGTAAACCCTGAAGGTAAGGAAGGACAACTGGCTCCAACACCTCGGAGATATAGCTCTGGCTGTTTAAAGTACCGGTATGCGTACCAGAGGAGTGCGAGAGGGATATCCATTAACGCCCCATATCATAGTACCCGGTGCAGGACCAGTGGGAAGATGCATAACGCAGCTGTTTAGCATCATCTCTACACGGTGTCTCCAGACTCGAATCCGACCATCGTAGTGCTGCAGAATGAAGCGTTACTGGTCGGTAAAGACAATTTCATTCCATTCTGCCATCCACACCCTTCTTTCGTTGCACCATTGGCGGTGGAGACGTCTGTGGTTCTGCGTCAGGGGTAGACGAAGCAATCGACGTCTTGCAGACAGACCAGTCTGCTGTAAACGGCGTCGAATGGTATGCACACACATTGAACGATGCGTTACAGATGGAATGTGCTGTGCTATGGTTCGTGATGTGACTGAGCGATGCGTCATTACCATGCGCACAATGCTCCTGTCATCACGTGAAGTGGTGTCCCGAGGTGAATGTGAATCATCATGTCGGTCCAGCGTACTTCTAATGCATCCAACGATCACATATCCGCATTACAGTTGTTAAATTTCGTCCAACACGAGGGCCGATTTCGATGAAAGATAAGCCATAATATCGGTAGACCACTATCCTTCTTCTGTTGAACTCGGATACTTGATCAAAAGATGATCGGTGTTTCCTACGATGCATAATTAATTAATTTTTTTGAAAAAACCACAAGAAAAACACAATTGGCGAACTTAAAATCGCCCAAATCTCCAAGCCTTAAATACCTTTCAAGGTGGCGCTACAGGCGCGCATGATGTGCGTCTGCGCTCAAATTCTAATCATTTGCATATTTCACCTTCGCTAATGCATGCTGTAAATTTCATATAGTTTACGCGCTTCATTCAAGGTGTTGAATTTACGGTGGCCAGCAGTGTATTTTCTAATTTTATGTTTGTTTGTTTAAAGCTCTTAATTCTATATAAACTTAATTTTGTTTTTTGAAGCTGAAAGGTTCAAATTTAGCATTGGTTTAGAATAATGAAAAAACACCCCTAGTCTTTAAAAAACGGTATATAGAAGCTTTAATGTATTTACTTTTTCTTATAATATACACTTCACTAAAAGCTCTGAATAATTGACATTGTATGCGGACTGGACACTTTATCGCATACAGTATACTAAAACAGTATACTTTTAAAATAAAGATAAACTATTAGCATTTAAGATTAAATACTAAACATATTTTTCACACTAAATAAAATTCAGTATTATTCATATCAAAAATGTATTCTTTTAAAAATTAAACTTTCAGCAAAAACTTAATAAAAGAAGAGTTCTGGCATTTATACAAATTATTTTGAAGTAATTTGCTACAGTAAATAAATGCCCATATTCCTTAATGGAGACATTACTGTATTACAAAACTTATTTTGTACTATTTGTACTTTACAACATCTCTACATATCTCTGTCGTACTTTTAGATGTGTTTAGTATTTGAACATAATAATAGTTTCTATTAATAAAATACATAAGAAAAATGAAGTACAGCAAAATGTAATGAAATTTTAATTAGACCAATACCTTTCCAAAGAACATATAATTTATAAAAAAAATGTGAAAAAACCTTGTTAGGTGTTTTTTATCTATGAGCTCACTTTGTTTCCCTAAAAAAAAGGTTTCCTTTCAACCCTGAAACATATGTAGTCACTCATTTAGAAATTTTGGTTTTTATATTCGCTGTTTGTATTCTTTATGCTAGAATATTAGCTCAATATTTCAGTATAAAGAAAACGGACCCCCCCCCCCCAAAAAAAAAAAGAAAGAAAGGGAACGCGGAGATTCATTATGGACAGCTCTTCATTGAATTTAATTGAAAAGTTGTTGAAACAGTTTGTAAAGCTGCATAAAATTTACAAAATATGTATTATTTTCCACTTTTTGTGCTCAATTAACTTTGGGGTCATTCCATGTCAAGTGATCCAACGTTTTTTACCTTACATTTTTGTATTTCTTTCACATTTGGCTCATCAATTGTACCCCTTGAGGTAATCAAAAGTCTCAATTTTTGGATTTTTATCTCTATTATTTTTTCATTTATGAGACTTTGAACTTTGGAAAAACCCTCGTTTTTCCATGGATAAGGGTACATAAAAGGGACCATAACTCAGCACCAAATATAGATAGAACGATTTGATAAATGGCATTTTAAAGTACGTTAGTTGCCGCTTAATCTGATATGCAACATGACTAATTTGATAAAAATTCTTTTTCAAAAAATGAAATTTAAATTTCAAATTTAAATTTCTCGAAAAACATATAATTATTTTTTTTGAAAAAATTCTCAAAAATTTTTGTGTATTTCATCTATGTTTGTACAAATTTTTAGATTGGGATCTCAATGGGATCATATTTTTTTGAATTTTTGAATAAAACTGTATAGGAAAAAAATTATATTTTTTAGATTCTATTTATTTAAATACTAAGTTCTCTTGCTTGTGATGGTCTAAAAAGTAGTGAACAAACATGAATATGTTTAAAGTGAGCTAGCATGAGCTTATAGATTTGTCAGGTTCACCCCCCTCCCCCTTCCTCCCCCGCACAACCACTCTTTTTTAATTCAAAACTGTTCAAAATGTTTAAAAAAAAAAACTCTTTGATACAAAATGAATAGTTTAAAGTTGGTAAATTAGTTTCCTTATAACTAGACGAAGTATCCCCCTCCTTCACCCAAATATACCATTAACGCTGTACTATTATGACGTCTAACCTGGGGATTGAATTGACTATTATTTTTACTCTAGGTAAGTAAGCTAGCATTAACTTGTAGATTGGTCAGCTCCCCCCCCCCTTCCTTCCTGACCCAACCATTTTCCCCCCAAACTGTTTAAAATGCTAAAAAAAAGCTTCTTTGATACAAAATGAACAGTAAACTTGTTTAAAGTTGATAAATGGGCTTCCTTATAACAAGGCAAAGTAAAACCCTTCCCCCACCCAAATATACCAGTAACGCTATACTAATATGACGTCTCACCTGAGGATTGATTTGAGGATTATTTTCCCCCTAGGTATATATTGTTTTTCAGACGAAGTGTTTCGTTTTCAATCCGAACTTCACAAAGTGTACTTCCATTCAAAATCTGAATTTAAACTTATGGTTCATTTCATCCCCTCCCCCAGCACCAATCTTCAATTTTGAAGGGAGGGAATAAATGGGTCGCCCCAAGATCATAGCAAACAGCAAAATAGCACTGTTTCCCCTTGTTCTCATAATGTTTTCCCATTATTTTTACACAAAACTGAAAAGAAATTAAAGTGTCACGTTATATGTCAGTCCCCATCACTGCCTTTCCTTTCTCTTATTGGACAAAGCTCATGAGCTAATAGGAAAGAGTAACAAACAGAACAAACTGAAACACTACCAGACATCAGTAGAGACTAAGGCTTTGAAATAGGGCTAAGCGGGGTGATAAAAAAATAAAAGTTTGGAGTGGAAAGGTAGGGTAAGGGGGGGGGAGCAATCTGTAAAGAAGTTAAACAACATGTGAGGTTGTGCTCAAAAAAGCAGTGTTTGTTTAATATATATATATATAGATATCTTGCTGCATTACTTTCATTTACAACAAAATGAAAAAGAACACAAACGATTAAAAAAAATAAATAACAGCTGCACACTAGATAATGTGGAAAGATAGTTATTGGGACACAGACATATGATCTGATATTTTGATTTATTTTCAGTTTTTGCGAAAAGAATAGAAAAAACGATGAGAACAAGGCGAAACAGTGCTATTTTGCTGTTTGCTATGATATTGGGGTGACCCATTTATTTCCTCCCTTCAAAATTGAAGATTGGTGCTGGGGTAGAAGATGAAATGAATCATAAAGTTAAATTTCAAATATTGAATGGAAGTACACTTTGAAGTTCGGATCGAAAAGAAACACTTCGTCTGAAAAACAATATATATACCTGGTTTGAAAATAATCCTCAACTCAATCCCCAGGTTAGACGTCATATTAGTATAGTGTGAATGGTATATTTGGGTGGGGAGAAGGATACTTCGTCTAGTTATAAGGAAACCCATTTCCCCACTTTAAATAAGTTTACTATTCATTTTGTATCAAAGAGTTTTTGGTTTTTTAAAACATTTTGAACAGTTTTGAATTAAAAAAGAGTGGTTGTGCGGGGAAGAAAGGGGTAGGGGGGTGAACCTGACAAATCTATAAGCTCATGCCATCTCACTTTAAACATATTCATGTTTGTTTACTACTTTTTAGACCATCACGAGCAAGAGAACTTAGTATTTAAATAAATAGAATCTAAAAAATATCATTTTTTTCCTATACAGTTTTATTCAAAAATTCAAAAAAATATGATCCCATTGAGATCCCAATCTAAAAATTTGTACAAACATAGATGAAATACACAAGAATTTTTGAGAATTTTTTCAAAAAAATTCATTATATGTTTTTCGAGAAATTTAAATTTGAAATTTAAATTTTATTTTTTGAAAAAGAAAATTTTTATCAAATTAGTCATGTTGCATATCCGATTAAGCGGCAACTAACGTACTTTAAAATGCCATTTACCAAATCGTTCTATCTATATTTGGTGCCGAGTTATGGTCCCTTTTATGTACCCTTATCTATGGAAAAACGAGGGTTTTTCCGAAGTTCAAAGTCTCATAAATGAAAAAATAATAGAGATAAAAATCCAAAAATTGAGACTTTTGATTACCTCAAGGGGTACAATTGATGAGCCAAATGTGAAAGAAATACAAAAATGTAAGGTAAAATTTTTCTCAAATTTTGGATCACTTGATGTGGAATGACCCTTTGATGCTTTTACGGATTTTTATCCATCACTGTTAGTTACTGAATGTGCGTAAACGTATATTAAAATTTTAGGAAGAGAAGTAATAATCATAACACATAAATAATTTAAATCCTATGTTTGAAAATAATTTTTGAATATTTTGCCTAATGCAAAAAATAACCCTAAGTTACTAAATAAAGTCAAATATACCTTTATTAATCTTGAATTTAAATGTTATGGAGTTCGAATATAAATAGTCAGTACATTTTCATATCGCCGTTCTGTTTCTCAGAATAAATTTTTGCATTAATATTTGTCATAGGAAAATGAATAGATTTTAACATCGGAATAAGTGGTTAAGAAGAATATTTTTAATAAAAATAAATGTCTGTACCTTCTCTAGCAACTGTTTCATCTTCAAGATTATAGTGCATCCAAAAATATATAATCTTTTAATTTTCAAAGCTCTCATATACATTCAGCAAATTAATGTCCCCCGAGATTTGTAATCTACAGTGAAACAGCAGCGAAAAAAAAAAACAGCAAGTCGCCTTCTCGAAGGTAAATTTAATAAGAAAATGCTGAATCCCGAAAGGAATTGCTTAATTCTTAATGCACAAATATTTCTTAATCTGGCTACGTTTGGAGAGAGACCTAATTTGCGACGAAATTTAAAAGAAAACAATCGACAATTGGAGCAAGAATGAAAAGGATTTTGTTTTTGTTAATTTATTTTCTTAAGAAATGAAAAGAATCTTGAATAATCTGGTATATTTCTCTTTGAGTCTTTGTATCCCAGAGTGAATAAAGATAGTCTCTGGTGGCATTATTTTATTAGTTTGCTTGAAAACAAAAGAAAAAAATAAGAAGAGCTTGGAAAGAAATTCAACAGAAATTAATCGAAATTCCCTTTGTTTATTAGGTAAATGAAATAAGCGTTTATTTTGCATTTTCATTGTTAAACCTTTAGAATTTTTACTCAATAAAATTGAGTTTCGTTAGTAAAATAATATCTGTTTTAGCAATCAATAAAAGTGAAGTAATTGCAATTTGTATCTTTTTAGTGTTATTGATTTAAAATTGCATTATACTTGAATTTCAGATAGCGTATATATACAAAATGAAATTTTACTTAAAAAATAGGTGATGTACTGTTTTGTGCTTTCATAACATAAATTAGTAATCTTATCAACTTCGAAATCAATCATACAAAAATAAATATTGCTGACGATATTTTTCATATTATACTACAAGAGCATGTTCATATGATGGTTCAAATTACTCGTGATGCGTTTCGAAGGGATTAAACTGAGTTCGCAAGCGACATTCCAAATCACTGTTAAAATAAGTGCGTCAGTATAAGAACGTAGTGAACTCATAAACCGCTTGGTATCCATTGCTATAGTTCGAACTTAACGAAATTGAACCATATGAAGTGTATATACAGAGCTTCTTTTTATCATATTATAATCGAAGATGTATGAAAACGATATAGACACAAACACTAAAAAACGTGACGTCCTCCATATGAATAGGCAGTTTTGGCTATAATTCAATAAGTTTCAATACACGCAATATTAATAATGCTTAAAACATTTTGTCAAACAAAGTTGTTATTCTTAGTTTTCTTGACAGTTTAATTAATTCATTGGGTGGTAGTTTACGTTGCTTGCTTGAATTCTAAAACTAATTTTTTTTTCTCCATTAATGTTGACATTTAGCTATTCGTCATCTATACCTTCAGGTGGTGCAAGGTGACGAAAATAATAGTTTGTTTTGCAAGTTTCTTTTTAATTCAAAATCGGAGACTAACAGCTTCAAACTTTTTATTGACATTTAACGATTTAAATTCATCTTGAAGAATTTTTTCGGCTTTCTAATTCACCTCCTAAACTGAAGTGAAAATTCTTGAAGCCAGAGATACTTACCTTACCCGGGTCCCTCTACTTCCAATGAAATGAATTTATACCCCCCACCCCCCATCCCAGACCTTGCAACCACTATCGAGCAAAGTTGGATCTAATTTTCTTCTCCATAAATACCATAGGATCTTCCTGTGTTTGTGTGATTGTTGTGTGATTGGTAAAACGCAAACACTCTTTTTAAGGCACTGTTTTTCAGGAAACACTGAAGAAAATTCGAAGCTTTCCACTGGACTTTTGTATTGTTAAGGTTTGTTTGCACAAAGCTCTTTCTACAAAATTAACTTTTCAGAAAAAAAATTAGACATGCGTAAAAGGGACATAATTTTAAAAAATAAACCTGTAAGAGAAAGCAATGAACTTTTTAGTTTTAAATATAACAATTATTTTATTCAATTACAAGAAAAAAGAAAAAAAAAATCCGAAGCAATAACATTGAAAATTTTCAAACTTTTGAACTTTCTATTTTTCAAAATGTGCTCGTTGAAAATAATTTCAAATTCAAATATTTATGTCTGGATTTTCTGGTGCAATTCTATCGTTACAGCACCACTCTAAGTCAAAAATATTCGTCCGTATAACATATTGACAGAGTGGTTTTCAGTACAAATTATGACAAATATTTTCGGACTGTTTAAGTTTTTCACATTCTTGGAACCCAATACGTTTTACATGTAAAATTATGCTAGTGAAGTTTGTCAACCGTTAGGGAAAAAGGAGAAAGAGAAGAGAATTCTACAAAAAAATCTTTCTGAAATATTTTTGATTACAGGATGACTGGAGTGATTGCTTTTTATGCAACCCTACAATTGAAGATAAAATAGCTTCCCATAAACAATGCGTTTGAATTTCAATTCGCAGTGGAAAGCTGCAACCAGAATATTATTTTGAGCGATTCCATACCAAATCACCGAAAAAAAAAAAAAAGTTGGTCGCACGACCGACTCGGATTTTTTTTTAATTTGGTACACAGATTGATGGTATAGAGGTATGAAAAAGCCCAAAAGGAAAGTTACCTGCTCCACTTATTTTCTGAGATACATGTCCTCAAAGTTTGTCCGCCACGTCAAAATACTAAAAAAGTGATGTTATTTACTTATTTTTTATAAAAAATCGTACTCATGCAAAATAAAAGTGTTAGATATCTATTGAAACTAGTTACTCTAGGCATTTCGAAAAAAATACTAGAACGTTCATAATGAAAATTGCCAAGGTACAGGGCTCTTTGAAGTTGTCCCCACAAAAACTTGATTTTGCAGATTTTGCTAAAATTGAGGCATTTATTGCAAAAAAAAGCAAACAAAACCAAAGGTTTTCTCACTTTCTGGTAGTGTACAGGTCCTCCCTGTAAATTGCTACGCAATAAATTTTTTGGGTTTCTCACTCCTTCTTGGAAATATTTTAGCTTAAAGATAAGCCGTAAGGCAAAAAATGCGTTTTTGGCCATCTTGGCAGCCATTTTTCTCATAAAGGGGGAGCAGTAGAAACTTTAATTTTTTTTTAAAACAAGCCACTGACATGTTAACTATTCACAGGAAAAGAGTTTACTTTTGGTTATTTCTCCCATTAAGAGATATCCTGCTGACAGTATATGCATGTTTTTCGCGACGATCATATGCTTTTGTTCCCCCTCTCATGGACTTAAAATTAACTAAACAAAAAAATAATGATATATTTATTATTAGCTGTATTATCTACCCAATATGTCATGAAATTTAATTTATTAAATCATTGAACAATAAATTAGATAATTGATGAAAACAAGAAAAAGTATTTCTCTGATGCCTGAGCATTATGCATTCATAATTATAAAGCACTAAATACTTTCTTGAGAAATTAATTAACATAAATGAGCTCTAAATATTTATATTATAAGCAATACCCAATCTTGTGATTGGGATACTCCTGTTTTTAATTGAAGAATTTCTTGAATATCACATGAATATCAGGAAAATAAATGAGGTCTTTTCGTTTGATGTAGGATATTTTATGACAAATTTCATTTGATGGGCTACTAACTGAGCATGGTGATAAAGAGCTATTAATTTCAGCATTGAATTCCATTTGACCTTATTAACAGTTAAATATTTACAAAATAATTAAATAAATAATTTAATATAAAGCCATGCTTGAAGAATTAAAATTAGTGCAACTAATTTATTCCCATACTGATCTTTACAAAATTGACATGCGTTGAGCACTAATAAGAACTGACAAGAAAAAGTTTACTCACTAAAATATTAGTTCACAGATACTATAAAGCATACATTCTATTTTGTACAAAATAAAACTGCAACAAAGAACAAGGGTATCTTCCTGTTTATAGCCATCAAACAGGAACATCCAATCACAAGATTGGGTATTGCCTATGAGATAAATATTCGAAGCTCCTTTATTTTAATTGATTTTTCAAGAAATTCTTTAGTACCTACCCCTTTATACCCTTGTTCTTTGTTGCAGTATTATTTTGTAGAAAATAGAATGTACGCTTTATAGTATCTGTGAACTAGTATTTTAGTGAGTAAACTTATTCTTGTCAGTTCTTATCAGTGCTCAACACATGTCAGTTTTGTAAAGATCAGTATGGGAATAAATTAGTTGCACTAATTTTAATTCTTCAAGCATGGCTTTATTAAATTATTTATTTAATTATTTTATAAATATTTAATTGTTAATAAGGTAAAATGGAATTCGATGCTGAAATTAATAGCTCTTTATCACCATGCTCAGTTAGTAGAACATCAAATGAAATTTGTCATAAAGTATCCTACATCAAACGAAAAGACCTCATTTATTTTCCTGATATTCATGTGATATTCAAGAAATTCTTCAATTAAAAACAGGAGTATCCCAATCAAAAGATTGGGTATTGCTAAAATATAAATATTTAGAGCTCATTTATGTTAATTAATTTCTTAAGAAAGTATTTAGTGCTTTATAATTATGAATGCATAATGCTCAGGTATCAGAGAAATACTTTTTCTTGTTTTCATCAATTATCTAATTTATTGTTCAATGATTTAATAAATTAAATTTCATGACATATTGAGTAGATAATACAGCTAATAATAAATATATCATTATTTTTTGGTTTAATTAATTTTAAGTCCATGAGAGGGGGAACAAAAGCATATGGTCGTCGCGAAAAACATGCATATACTGTCAGCAGGATATCTCCTAATGGGAGAAATAATCAAAAGTAAACTCTTTTCCTGTGAATAGCTAACATATCAGTGGCTTGTTTATAAAAAAAATTAAAGTTTCTACTGCTCCCCCTTTATGAGAAAAATGGCTGCCAAGATGGCCAAAAACGCATTTTTTGCCTTATGGCTTATTTTTAAGCTAAAATATTTCCAAGAAGGAGTGAGAAACCCAAAAAATTTATTGCGTAGCAATTTACAGGGAGGACCTGTACACTACCAGAAAGTGAGAAAACCTTTGGTTTTGTTTGCCTTTTTTTGTAATAAATGCCTGAATTTTAGCAAAATCTGCAAAATCAAGTTTTTGTGGTGACAATTTCAAAGAGCCCTGTACCTTGGCAATTTTCATTATGAACGTTCTAGTATTTTTTCTCAGAATGCTTGGAGTAACTAGTTTCCATAGATATGTAACACTTTTATTTTGCATGAGTACGATTTTTTATAAAAAATAAGTAAATAACATCACTTTTTTAGTATTTTGACTTGGCGGACAAACTTTGAGGACATGTATCTCAGAAAATAAGTGGAGCAGGTAACTTTCCTTTTGGGCTTTTTCATACCTCTATACCATCAATCTGTGTACCAAATTAAAAAAAAAATCCGAGTCGGTCGTGCGACCCCCATTCGGTGATTTGGTATGGAATCGCTCTTTTGCCAGTTTATTTAATTTTATGTAATATTTTCCATGATAGATGGCAGCACCACAAAATGTTATTCTTGTATGTTTAATGTTTTTACAAGATGTAAATCACTATAATTCTAAGATAAGGATAAAATATGAAAAATGTTTTTAAGTTTATTTCTACGAGACTGGTTCGTACTAAAAAGAATAATAACAAAATAAATACATAGTCTTTTTGATACAACATTCAGAAATTTTAGTTGACACTAATGTCTACATTTAGTTTAATTCTACATCTGCCAAAAAAGTTCAAATTCAAAAATTGAGAAAAGTAATAGGCGGAAAACACGTCAGTACCAATAGCTTTTACCAGTTTGTGGGTCAAAGAGAGATATGACTCCCCCCCCCCCCCTACACACACGGTGTAAGGACAGCAGTTCGGCTAAAACAACGTTTTCAGCTATTTAAAAATTTCGTACACCACACCTTTTATTTATCGCAAAAATGGACTCACAACTCCGTACTTAACAAGAAGCTGGATATGCCCTCGATACCGCCCATATTTCTTCTTCGCTCAATTTTTAATTTAAATTTAACGACTCATTTAGAAGTAACCTAAATATAAAAGGCATTAAAATTGACTCAGATGTTTGAGTGTTGTAATCAATAAATCATTAAGTTATTTTATTGCATCTTTTTCAGTGCACCAATATTATAGAAATGGCTTTTGGGCTTTAAGTTTAAAAAAGCATTGCTTCTATTTTATTTTGAAGTTTTTTTGTTTTAAACTTTATATGAGGAGAAAAATTTTAAAATTAAAAGAAAAAGTACCAACTTTTGTTTTAATATAAATATACAGCGCATATAGAAATCATAGCTTGTTTTTACCGTTAATATGCTCTAAATATTGCAAGTTTATATGCTCGTCAAAAGGAATTCTGATCAAGTATATCAAAAAAATAGTGCTTTTAAAAACGTTTTTAAGCCGATAGATTGACTTGAATTAAAGAATGTTTCTAAAGCCTGAAGCATTTGAAAAGTTTAAAGTATCCCCAATTCAAAAATATACATCCTTAAGTTCAGCCTTAAAATTAGCTGGCCAAATTTATTAACGAAATTTTTACAATTACTACTATATTTTACTGCTGTTGACAGCAATCAAAAGCGGAAGTAAGTGCTTAGTCTTGTTTTATGGTGCTTTAGCCAACAATTAAAAAGCGGAAATTAAATGCCAGCATAATGATAGAGAAAGTAACCTAAGAATCCTAAAAAATGAGAACAGAGTCAAATAGGAAAGGTCTAGACTGGTAGAAAGTAAGAAATTCCTTTCCTGGACTCAAAAAAAAAAAGGGGGGGGGGATTCCTATTCCATGTTTGTTACCAAAAACTGCGATGAGTAAAAATGTCTTAGTGCATGCAATTGAGTTACACTGTAAAAAATGAATGTTGTTTTTACAGTATAATACAGCTAATTTTAAGGTAGCAAAATGTAAAAATTGCTAATTTTACCGTAGTAAACGGTAAAATGGTTAGTTTACAGTTCTACTAATTTGTTTAAAACTGTAAAATTAGCAATTTTAGAGTTTCAAACTGGATGTTCTTGAAAACAGAAGGGAAGGATAACGCCCTGCCAGCAGACCGCCGTTTACAGTTATTCTATTGAAGCAGAAAAACAGAAAATATTTAAATTTTCCTTTACCGCTCACAGAAAGAGGAAATGTTATACTATGATATGTAAAAACATGTTGCAAAAGCTTCTTAAAAGTTTCAGGGCCCAAAATCAAATTTATTAAGTATCTATACATGGCCCTTACAAACCAAATATAAAATGGTAGGAGTTAGAAATCGCTTCGTTTCATATTTCGATGAATATTTATCACTGATGATGCTTTTTTTGTTCGAATTTGTTTTTAATACTGATGATTTCTCTAAATTTGAATAAGAGAACATAAAGACCATATGAAAATTAGACTTCATATTTTCTACCTTTTCTTTTCGGTTCAAATTTACAATGTTATAAATTTTCATCTTATTTTCACCATTTTCGCAATAGGAAGTAAGCATCCAGAACTAACGGTTACGAAATATTGAACTGCAGGTTAAACGGGAACAGCGTAAAAACCTCCAACATTGAATTGAATGCACAATAAATTGGAAATGAAAATTTATCGGATGTTTTATCTTTTAAAAATGCATGCGTTATTCTTTTAGTTTTAATGGTAATGTAAACAATATGTGTTACAATTTTTCGTCATTGCTGTTAAATACATCTGTTTGGATTTTTTTTTTACTGGATATAATATCATTCAAATGGTATACCTGTAAAAGGAATGAAACAAAATTATGATATCAGAAAAACATGAAACAATGTTTAATAAAACAGTTCATATAGTACAATTGTTCAATTCATATTATCTTTTTGACGGACAAATTACAGAATACACTAAAGTATCATAAGAACATGTCTAATTCATAATAATCAGTTATTTCTATTTTTTAAAAATGAGCCTACTACTATTTATTAACTGAAAGTTCTTCTTTTGCTCAACAGATGGCCCCACGAAAGTGAATCTCGAATAAGCATTGATTCACCTTCATAATTAATTTTTGCATAATTATACCGCAAACTGAAGCTAGAAGAGAAGGGAAGTAGGGAAATGTAAAATAGTGAAAAGAAATTGCATTTTTGAAAATGCACAAGTTTTAAATTTATTTGTAGAACTCAACAGAAAGAGAATTACTTCCCTTCCCTTGTTAGAAAAATGCTACTTTGGATCTCCCGCCGTCAATTCTTTTTTCTTTAAATGAATTGATAAATTTAAAAAAAAAATTAAACACATAAATGAATTTCCTCTTACTTACCAGGCAACTTAACCGTGATACTGGAAATAATGCCAAAAGTGCGATTGGTACCTTTGCCAATGAGAATAAAAGGGCTGGGCATCAACTTCAAATTTACTTCAAGTTTGAGAAGGTTAATTATGTCATACGTAACGTCAACCAGAAATATTTTGGAGGGACACGACCTACTTGACCGGAACTAAAATATGCCCTGAAAGCCACTATTTTTATAATGACTTTGTGGTTTATGATTATGGATAAATATTGTGGTTTTTCTGAAACACCAGGCGTAAATATACATTTGCTTAAACTGCAAAAAAGGAAATAATCTGATATTTTATTCCTAGAATAAATTATGAACATATCATGTACCTGGTATCGGCTTTCCAGTTCTATGTTGTTCAGAGGCGAAGAACTCTTTAATTAGGGGTACAAGTCCTTCTAAACTATCACAATGAAACCATTTTTCATACAATATTTCATCATCGTCTTCTACATAATACCTGAAAATAAGGAAAGAATAACAGTATAAACTTTCGGGAGAAAATTTCTGAAGTAAATATTTGGCAAACACATTGAACTAGTTCTTTTTTATTGTTCCAGTGAAAATAATTTTGGTTGCATATTTTTGTTGTTAATTTTATACATTGTTTTCTTTTGTATGTGCGAAATGAGACATTTTTTGTAGCTCAGCAAAAAAGGAGGGATATTCTGTTTCTATAATCTGTTGTCATTTCAGAAGCTACAGGAGTTATAAAATTAATGATTTCAAAATGCTTAAGAATTTGGATAAAACATAACTGTTTTTGCATCTCCAATCCTGCATGTGATCGAATTGGAGAAAGGTTGGCAAGCTTTTTAAAAATTAATTTTTACCACAATTGTTTATCAGTTTTTATTTTGCTTCTGACCGAATGTTATAGCTCCGAATTCGTATATATTAGAATAACGATAAATAATGCTTAGGTAATGTTTATCTCCATCAATATATTTTGGTCAGGCATATGCTTTAAAATTGGCAAAAATATTAAACTTTTATTTTTTGGATTTTTTTTTCTTATCCATCACACAAGAACGTTTGAACGTAAATTACTCTAGTCGGCTGTTCCTTGAACTGATTGTGATTTCGAAACAAAAAGAATGATGCACTGTGGTGGAATTATCTGCTTGCAATCTCAAATTCTCACGATCTCGTAACTCATCATAAACATGCCACTATCTACAGTTGTCGTAGTGGCCTTTGTTTTGTCAGTCTACACTTCCTTCTCGTAGTCGACTTAGGTTGACCTACCCAGGAGCGCCCCAGTAGGAGATCACGGGAGGTCACTGTGACCTCCCAAAAACTTCCGTTTTCGGTAAATTTTGCTAACAATTCGGCAATTTGAAGATAATTTTGCAATATTGAGATTGTTTGTTCTTTTTAATTCTAAGATGCCTGTTTTTTCTTTTTAAATGTTAAGTATGTACAACATGTGTGCCAGTTCATTGTGCACTTTATTATTCGGTAAAATCGGAACTTCATTCGGCAAAGTGATGATTTTACCCCTCTCAAAAATTTTAGCTCGGGGTGCCCCTGGATCTCTTCCCCTGGGTCGAATTTCTGATATGGATAAAATAAAATGCGGGTAAAAAAATTACAAACACGATGGTATAGGGTTGTCTTAGCAAAAAAAGGTTCAATCATAGGACACTTGTTGGGCACAAAACTTAAAGTCAATTTTCAATAATTGAGTAGTTTTTCAGATTTTCTGCAGGTGCCTTCAAACTGAAGAAATTTTAGTGAAATTTGAAAAAAATCCGCAAATTTCTGAGAGGCATATAATTTCTCAATCAAGCTTTTATTTTTGTGCCAAAGTGTTGCGTTTTGAGCTGAATAAGCCTAAAATTGTGAGAAATTTAGATCTGATTTAAAAAATCCGGAAGAAAAGTTCCAGATACCTATAGAGTTACTGAATTGAGTGTTCCGATACCGAACTCACCCATTGGGGTTCACGAACGACTCGGGATTTTTCTTTTAATCTGGCACCACTATTGATCATATAGAGGCAATTGGAAAAGTCTAAATTAGTTAGACTAAGCTCCATTTGTTTTCTGAGATACATGCCCACAAAGTTTGTCCGCCACGTCCAAAATACTAAAAAAAGTGATGTTATTTAATACATTTTTTGTATAAAAAACCGTACTCATGCAAAATAAAAAAGTGTTAGATATCAATGGAACAAGTTACTCCAGGCTTTCAAGAACAAGGGTATAAAGGGGGAAGTACTAACTTCTTGAAAAATCAATTAAATAAAGGAGATTCGAATATTTATCTCATAGTCAATACCCAATCTTGTGATTGGATGTTCCTGATTGATGGCTATAAACAGGAGGATACCCTTGTTCTTTGTTGCAGTATTATTTTGTGGAAAATAGAATGTATGCTTTATAGTATCTGTGAACTAATATTTTAGTGAGTAAACTTTTTCTTGTCAGTTCTTATCAGTGCTCAACGCATGTCAATTTTGTAAAGATCAGTATGGGAATAAATTAGTTGCACTAATTTTAATTCTTCAAGCATGGCTTTATATTAAATTATTTATTTAATTATTTTGTAAATATTTAACTGTTAATAAGGTAAAATGGAATTCGATGCTGAAATTAATAGCTCTTTATCACCATGCTCAGTTAGTAGCCCATCAAATGAAATTTGTCATAAAATATCCTACATCAAACGAAAAGACCTCATTTATTTTCCTGATATTCATGTGATATTCAAGAAATTCTTCAATTAAAAACAGGAGTATCCCAATCACAAGATTGGGTATTGCTTATAATATAAATATTTAGAGCTCATTTATGTTAATTAATTTCTCAAGAAAGTATTTAGTGCTTTATAATTATGAATGCATAATGCTCAGGCATCAGAGAAATACTATTTCTTGTTTTCATCAATTATCTAATTTATTGTTCAATGATTTAATAAATTAAATTTCATGACATATTGGGTAGATAATACAGCTATTAATAAAATATCATTATTTTTTGGTTTAATTAATTTTAAGTCCATGAGAGGGGGAACAAAAGCATATGGTCGTCGCGAAAAACATGCATATACTGTCAGCAGGATATCTCTTAATGGGAGAAATAACCAAAAGTAAACTCTTTTCCTGTGAATAGCTAACATATCAGTGGCTTGTTTAAAAAAAAATTAAAGTTTCTACTGCTCCCCCTTTATGAGAAAAATGGCTGCCAAGATGGCCAAAAACGCATGTTTTTGCCTTATGGCTTATCTTTAAGCTTAAATATTTCCAAGAAGGAATGAGAAATCCAAGTTATGCATTGTGTAACCATTTATAGTAAACATCTGTACCCGCACGGCTTTGCCCGTGGTATAAAATTAAAAGTTCATTTGTAAAATAATTGATATAGCAGAAAAAATGCTCTATTTTAGTTTTATTCAACTATAATTCCTTCAAAGTGATATAAAGATCTGATATGGACCCCACACTATTTAATTTTACGTGTAAATTTCTTAGTAGATGCCTTAAGTGCTAAAGTAGTGCTTGGAGTGAGCAAGATAACAATTCAAACATTTGTATCCCTAGTTTGCTACAAAACAATGCAAAAAAAATGTTTTACAATGATTAATCTCCTAAATATCGTCGATTTTAACATCATTCAGTGGATTTTTCGCAAAATATCGCCAACAGCGCCAAATTGAACCTAAATCAAAAAAAAAAATCGCCAAAATGGCGTCAAATACTTGGCGATCAAAAGCTTGGCGATATATCGCCAAGTGGTCGCGCCAATTCATATCACTTTTGTTAACCAATTCATATCACCTTGCATTGAAAACACTGATTTACCCGATGAATGGGGTAAAACACCCCCTTGGAACATTCGAATGCAACCCCAAGGAAGATGGACAAAAATAAGACAAAAGAGAAAATAAGAACAATTTTGTTGATAACAGAAACCAACAGAAACCTTATCAAAGTTTAAAAGAAGAAGAAAGTTTTCTCTCCTAGCTTAAAAAACAAAACAATACATTTTCCGAAATGAAACACTTTAAAAAAACGCAATATCGCAATTGATACGATATTTCGTTAATCTGTGCTTTAGGTACCTTTTTCTCGCTAAATGAACAATAGCCGCGCCAAGCGTGGTAACCCTAGCTATTTTGCGTAGTTGACTTTTTGAAAACGCGCCAAGCAGGGTCCCAAAGCATCTTCACCGGGAAAAAGACAGGGTTGCCAGAAAATTGGAACAAAAAAATACTACGCCTCCTCTAAAAAAATATTACAAAATACTGTTTCCAAACGTCGCCAAAATCAATGTTGCTGAAATGCGAAATCTATAAAAATGAAAAAAAAAAAAAAAATCCGCCAAATCTTTTAATTAAGTCATTAGTATATTGGAAACAGGGTTGCCGGAAAAATACTACGCTCCTTATTTGGGCCGAAAAAATACTACCGTGGAATCAAAAATACTACGTCTGGCAACCCTCTAAAAAGAACGAAACAAAAATAAGTATGAACACGTAACCATAGTAACAACATGAAAAGTTGATTTCCGTTGATAAAATAATTCATCTTATCTCTCTTTTCAAACAAATTTTATTCTAGAGCTCAACCATTTTAGAATCGTTTGGCTTGCTTTACTGAAGGTAAGCCTTGAATTTCGGGATTCTAAAAACAATTGTTACAGCTCTCCTGATGATCGTAGAAACTTCAAAAAAACTGCATTTTGTGCAGAAAATTTCAAGCTTTCGAATGACATAAGACTTGAAAATGTGTATGAAATATTTCTTCCCTATTTTATCGGATTTCCGCTAAGAATTCGAATAGAAAAAGAACGAAATGGAATTTTCGAAAAATCGCTTCGAGGTGCAAAACTACATGCTACAAACTAATTTTGTGCTAAGTGGCATGAAAATCGACCGAACGGTTTTGGCGCTACGCGCGTAACAGACAGGCAGAAAGAGAGACAAACTTTCAGCTTTATTATTAGTAGAGATAGAGATGAGTATGATTTTTTTATAAAAAATGATTAAATAACATCACTTTTTTAGTATTTTGACGTGGCGGACAAACTTTGAGGGCATGTATCTCAGAAAATAAGTGGAGCAGGAACCTAACAATTTGGACTTTTCCATGCGTCTATATGATCAACATGTGTGGCAAATTAAAAGAAAATCCGAGTTGGTCGTTCGACCAACTTTTCTTTCTTCTGGTGAGTTGGTATGGAATCACTCAATTGATAAAACTCATTCCACAACAACCCATTGATTGCATCACTTCTTACACAACCCTAAACAATTGTGATAATATTTTTATCTAAATTTTTCTATATAACCTATTTCAGTAAGGGTAGATTAACTTTCGATGGATCTTTGACTATCGCGCTGAGTGTGTGTTTTACTCGCTTCTTCACTTATTATTTTGTGATACTAGCACTTACGAAAACAATAATTACAAGGCGGTATTTTTGGTTCTCCTTTAGTTGGTTCACCTGAAAAATGTTTCATCAAACATGCTTCCTTCCAGTGAGGACGTTATTCTGTGTTGCTCACAAGAGACAGGCCCGTCATTTAGGGGGTTCAGGGGGTCACCCGCCCTGACTTAGAGAAATCAATGTATTTCTATATAAGTGGGCGTGGTTTTGATGTTTTCCGATGAAATTACATTGTGTTTGGACCCTTTGCCCCTGTAAAAACTTGAAATGACGAACCTGACAAGAGATAAACTTGGCGTTTAAAGTTAATTATAAATGCACTCTTTAAAAACAGGCAAATTATTGTAGAAAAAAGTACTGCAGACACGATTTGCATGAGATTACAGGCTTTTTAAACTAATTGAATCGGGGGAGGGGGGTTCAGAAACCACCAAAGCGACAAACACTAAAAGTTCTAAAAAGTATTTTTACCGTTATTTATGAAAAATTCAATGAGGATTTTAATATTTTAAACTGAAATGTATACGCATAGATATATTTCTTTCAGAAAATATAATTGCCATCGCTATTAAATAATTTAACGAGAAGAAATAAATGTGTTCTTAAAATTAGAAATTTTCGCTTGGGTGGTTTCCAAAATAAACGATTCAATTATTATGGATAGCAGAAATATCATTGTCAATCAATAAGGAATTGATTAATATTGAACAAACCTTAAACAATCTAATTCTTCTGGAAGTCTTTCTCTTTCTACAACTAAGCCAATAGCGTCTTTGGAGCGCTGTGGAGAGTGGGGAATTCCTTTAGGAAGCAGGAACACCTATCAAAAAATTTCAACAATAATTATGCTTGTTGGTAAAATAAGCTTCATATTTTAGTTCCTTACTTTGTACCCAGCACTTTTATGTTATGGTTAAGACGTAAATGCATTGCAGCTTTCTTCCTGTTTTTCAAAGCTAATATTTATTTAGTTATGAATATTTTTATCTCTTAAAATATCTTTAAAAATATAATATTAAATTCAAAGTTCAGCTGTTAAATATAATTGTGTTTAAGGACAGAAAATGTTAATTAAAAAATGAGTAGGATGGTTAAATTTGCTATAAATGGTAAACTTATTTTATTGCAACTATATTTTTTAAATATTATTCAAAGGTACCAATAAAACTATTTCATTGAAATTAAGCATAAGAAGATAATTAAAACAATCGTTTGTCATATCATCCGCATGAAATTCTTTTTTTTTTCATTGAAATAATGTAATTTTTTGTAAAAGATCAGTCTTATACAATCTAATTGAACCAATTATTTCAGAAAGAAAGTAAGTCTTATTAATTGTCATCGTATACAAGCCCTTTCTGAAGTAATCAATTTAATTTTACATCAACTTCAGAAAAGAGTTTTGCAAAAATACTAATTTACAAGGTTTGCTGGTGCAATATAACGCACCAGCGAACCACCATGATTCTTTTTTCCTCTCGATGACATTGAAATTTATTGCTAAAAGAGGTTACTTTGGAAATTTATTATAATTTTTCCTAGTAGTGGTTTTCTTTGAGGTTGAAACTGAGAGAGAAATTTACTTTCGTTTTGTTTGAAAATAAACCTTCAATTATCCGGCATGATGTAAAATTTGAATTTTCCGTGATACGGTTGCATTGTTGTACACTTTCATGTAAAAGACATTGACGGATTTGACACCAAAATTGGATAAAACTATTTTTTTTTAAACAAAGCGGAGCACAATCATTGCTGTCCACAATACTCATTTTACTCAGCGTGGTAAATTAACGTGTCTTTCAGAAATGGTCACTGAACCATGAGGACAACTAAAGTGTTTTCAACGAACCATTATCGCAGACAGAGCATTAGGCAAAACCAGTGCGAAATTTACGCTTGGAAAATAAGGAATTCACTTTTAGTCATAGGCAAGTTATTCTTAACCATAGTTTTACACTTTAATTAGTACTTACTGATAAAAATGTCATTTAATATCACGTGCTTTGCACTTTCGTCCTTTGCTAAATACAAAGCAAAATAACCCCAGAGCTTGATCTTAAAGAAAAATATTTAACCTTTACTGCTGTACACACATGAATGATCATTAAACTTATGAAATGATTTAATACAATGGGGAATGCTCTAGCTGAAACTGCTTAAAAGAGCATTGTTTTTCGCTCTTCTACCTTTTCAGAAAAAAATGAATATCGTGAAGAACCAATAGAAAAAATACAAATCGTTAAAAACAAGAAAAATGGAAGACAATGTTTACAAGCCTAAGTGCAATTTCAAGGTCAAGTTACGAACCCTTAATACACTAAGTTACTTGCAAAAGTCTTAAGTATCACACTTAAGTCTTCAATTGGTATTCAAAATCAATAGGTTCTTCCGTCTAAGCTAATGCAAATTCAAAGAAGAAAAATTATATTAAAAAAAAACTAGGGGTTTAACAACTAGGGGCGGGTATAAGTTCATCCGAATTGTGGTTGTTCAATCCACTTGACTTCCAAGACAAATCTTTGAGAAAACTGATGCAAATCAAGATTGGAACCCTAAAACACAGTTTATGTTTTTCACTCTTTGGTGAAGTTCTTTCATTTAGTAAACCAATTATTACAGGAAGAGCAGTGAACACTTCTTTATTGCTGTATATCAGGGGTCTCCAACCTTTTTTACTCGGGGGCCAAATTGAAAATTTTTGGAAGCGAGGCGGGCCAACGGTTCAAAAATAGTTCAGTTCAGATGGTTTTTTTTTAACATTACGGAAACTCGTAAAATTTAGAGAGCAGTTCAGAAAACTGAAATAAAAGTCATTTTTCCCACAAAATGTATTTTGCTCTCCAAAAGTAGTTAAAAAAAAAAAAAAGCTAAACGAGACTAAAAACTAAATCCTTGCAATGTACTACAATTTTATTAAATGAATTTTACGTATTAATGATGATAAGAAACTTAACAATAAATGAGGACAGAGCAAGTGCAACGCTTAGGACAATTTTTAATGAGAAGATTGCATTTGTTTGCCTCTTAAAATTTCAGTCCTTTTAGGGTCAAACTTTGTAGTTCCGATCATTAAAGTCGATTTTTAATGTTCATTTGAGAAAGAGGATCTGTACTTAGATTTAACATACTTAATTTTTGAAAATGTCTGCTCTCACTTTTAGGTAGACCCAAAAGAGAAAACGTAACTCCAGCGTGATTTTTATGTTCTTAAAGTCTTTTTCCGGGAGAGAACTGTAAAATAAAAGTAGATTACGATGAATTGGTGATGTTTAAGAGAACTGGATCTAATCAAGTTAACTGTTTTCACAACTACATCCATTACTTCAGCTACATCCATGTGTTTCCCGCACATCGCTTGTTGATGGATAATACAGTGAAAAACCATAGGTTTAATTCCTCCAGCTGTTTTCACAGAATTACATATGTTTCCAACTACTCCAATTTTTGTGCCAGACTTATTTTTTCCTCCATCTGTAGCTACACCTCTTAGACGTGTGAAATCAAGCCCGAGATCAGAGATGGTCTCACTTCTTTACTGAAAATTTTGTCTCCGATCACATCGCTCTCCATAGAGTGAACATCAGCCAATTCTTCTGTGATTTTAAATTCTCTGTTCACACCACGAACAAATATCAAGCAAATTGGACAGACGGTCGGATAATAGAAATGATGACGTCCGTGTTGGCCAAAGACAGAAGGAGTACGCACAGTGGGGACAGGAAATGCCCAATGCTAGGGGACTAACGGGAGAATGTGAAGCAGAGAAAAGAGATTTGTTCTCGAAAAGGGCAACAAAGAGAGATGGGTATTACCATCGAAAGAAAAAAAATTAAAAAGCTTTGCATTAAAGTTTGAATAGATTTTTATTTATTATTTGACGCATTCACTATGAGATCGTCATTGTTCTGATTAATTTAATATTTTTTTTTTTTTTTTTTTTTTTTTTTTAAGGGGGAAAATTTAAAAAAAGGTTTTTTCTGCGGGCCGGAAAAAATCTGCTCGCGGGCCGGATCCGGCCCGCGGGCCGTAGGTTGGAGAGCCCTGCTGTATATCAATGTCTGCATTTATATTTTTGCTACGATTGATGCCTAAAAAGTCTTATTTTCTGTGGGGTTTTCTGGGAAGTACTTTTTTGTGATGGCGCTTTTATCTCTTTCCTTAATTCCTGTTTTCTAACCTACTTTCCCTCAAAAGTAAAAGAAAGACAAAAAGAGTATTCAAGGTGGCTCAATGCATTATTTAAAATATCGAAAAGTCCCAAAAACATGTCAAAAAGGAATTTAAAAATTAAATATTGGAAAGCAGGGTTTGATAGGTGGAAAATCTGTCTTTCCATCTGTCGGTCGTTTAATCCCCCTCCGTAATAACTTTTGAGTGAATAATCCGATTTAAACATTTCTTTTTTTTTTTTTCGCAAGATCGCGAAGAGGACATCCTATTTCCGTAGTTGACTTTCTGATTATAAATATTTTTTGCTCAATAGTAAACAGTTGATTTATAGGAAGTAGGCTCATTTACTTCTGTATGGAACTTTTTGCATTTTCTCGTAATGCTTTGCTTTTTTTTTTTTTTTTGTAATTCTTATCATTTGCTTTATGTTCTTTCTCACAATTTGTACAAGCAGGGTTTTTTTTTTTCTTAAGATGCAGCGCAGTTTTTGCCGCCTCCCTTCCTAGATATGTAGATCCCCGCATAACAGAGCCTGAAGTTTCAAGCCAAAAGGTGGGGCATAGGACATAGGTGGCGATATTCTTTGATAGTAGTTTTAGCAACTCAGATAAGGTACCCCCGATCAAGTGTCAAATGGCTCGAAAGTTCATTATCTTTGACTATGTGGCGTTAAAAAGTGTTTTGCTTCTTCGCTTTTAACCTTATTTCTAATCCGGGAAAATGTTACCAAGTGCAGATTTCGCTATTTGTTTGTTTGGTTTTCTTCATTGTTTTTTTTTCTTCTCATTTCAGCATCTGAGCTAGAGAGACCCATGTGTTCAGACGAATCCAGATTTGAATTAAATTAACAAGAGAGCATAATAAAGAGCGGAAACAACTACCAGAAAGCCAAGAAATGGAGGACGGACGAGAAAGGTAGTAATTACAGTTTTTTTTTTTTTTCAAATTGAAACAAAAACCAAAAAAAAAGTACTTTTCTGCATTCTACTTCAAAGTCCCTTCTGTCTCCAGTGCATACATTCTTACGATGTCACTGTTTCAAAAAGAAACTCAAATGCATTCAAGAGTTAGCTATGTGCTTATTAGCTTAAATATATTTTTGTGGTATACATATGTAAGAGACTTTACAGTTTCTGTTGAGGTGTAGTCAAAGTGTACCCCGTTTCGCTTTGGGAAAATGTATTCAATTTCTAAGAGATTATTTTTTTTTCTTGACACATTTTTTTATCCTTTAATTGAAAAACACATTTGTCATTTATTTTTTGGCACATATTTTTTTTAACTCATTTACTGAAAAGAAAAAGAAAAGCCTCAGCCAAGAAAAACTCTCTCACTCTACTTGCGAACTTTTGAACTCAGTAATTATATATTTTGTTTGTCGATAAAATCCTTAATTGCATCAATTCTTCATTTTAATGAAAACAGTATAATTAAAAGGAGCAAAAGAGAGCGCAAACTTAAACTATAAGCGTTCAAAGTAGGGATGCACCGATAAGCAAATTGGCCAATTACAGATTACCGATTAATTGGCTAGGCCGATTAAAGATAAGGATGATTGTTTTTAATATTACCAATTTTACAATCACTGTTTTTTCGCTCTTATACAATTCCAATTTTAGAAATATAGTTAGGAATTTATTTCTGAGAGAAGATTTTTTTTCCATTTTCTTAATTTTCACAAAATAATTTCAATGTATTATCAAATTTCTTAGAACCAATTTTCATATTAGTGTCAATAATATTACATTAACACATTGTTAATTATGTTAATTGGACATAAAAATTAAAAAAAAGGGGGGGGAGATCTGTGGTGAGCACTCCAATTTAGGAGTACCTTTAATTTAAATTTTTTAATAATTAGTAGCAATTTAATTCAAGACTTTCATTCTTAGTGAAAATTAGAAGTTATCTAAAAGCACTGTGCTAAATAGAAAATTATCGTCACAACCGTGAAAATGTTGCAACATTGTCAATTTGTATATTTATTCAAAGTAGGATAATTAATTTATTAAAAACTTTATATCAACAGTTAGGGTTATTATTACTGTTAAAAAATTATTCATCATAGTTTCCTAGTGTAGGTAAACTTTAAAGAATAATATCAAAAAATATTTTTTCAGCCGCTTAATCGGCAAAGTGGCTGATTATGGCCGATTAATCGGTAATCCCGATTAATCAGTGCATCCCTAGTTCAAAGACAAAATATTTTTCCATTTGTCTTGTATAATTTATAATTCTAAAGCCATGCTTGTACTATCAGAAAAAAAATCTTGTTACTGTTTTAGCTGTCAACATTACACGTCACTCTGTATCTATTTTGAGGCTCCAAAGAAGTTATTTGAGCCTTAAGGGGTTACAGTACCTCAAAAATGACCAGAAGACCAAAAAATTTTTTATTGCTTATTTCAAAAGTAAAAGTTATTTCAAACACTCAGAAAAAAATAGCATTGTTCTAGCTAAATTATTTAAAAAGTTATGAGCGACTTTAGGGCATGCATGCAATGTGTTCTAATGGAAAAGCCGAACTTTAAAGTGCTTTTTCTCGGTGATCAGTTTTTAGTGTTTCTGTGTTACTGGAAATGCTAAGGAATTTTTTCTATAAAAGATATAACTTTAAAGCAATATTTTTTGCACTCAGGATAATATATTTAACAAAACTGTGCATTGAATAAGCGTTTTATTAATTACAAAAATTTTTAGAGTTAGTTAAACTTCGAAGAACAAAATTTTCTAAGAATTTTTTACATAAATGGTCACAAAATATTTTCTAATCTAAATATAAGAAAATGAATGCACAGATTTGTTGAGGTAATCCTTCTGATCATTTCACAAAAAGAAATTTTTAAATTAGTGCAGAAACAAAAAAGCCTTAGTGTTTTAAAAAAATTGAAATTTTCTTGCATTTTTCAAATTTTCAAAAAAAGTTTTCAAAATTTTTAATGTTTGAAAATAAATTATTGATTGTTAAACAAGTGCAGAAACAAATATTTCAAAGAATTAACTTTTTCACTTAAATTAAAGAAATTTGTTAGAAAGGTACTGTAACCCCTTAAAGGGTTAAAATTTTTAATGCTGTTGCAAATAATCTTGTTCCAATTCTACACTGCAAAAAATGAGCTGTTGTTTTTAGAGCACTGGCATCTGAAGTTCCAATTTAAAATAAAAATGCACAGTAATAAACTGTAAAATTAGCAATTTTTCAGTTTCGTACAGTAAACTTTGAAATTTTACAGTTTATTGCCGTTAAAATTTAGCTGTATTATACTGTAAAAACAACGGTATAATATTGGCAGCAGAGGTTTCAGTTTAAAACTGTCAAATGCACGGTAATACTGTAAAATTAACAGTTTTACAGTTTATTATTGCAAAATTAGCAATTATTACATTTTATTCTTTTTTAATTAGCTGTATCATACTATAAAAACAACTTTCATTTTTTACAGTGTAAAATCGAAGTCTGAGGAATACAAACATGTTTACGGATGAAATGCTTATCCACTTCGGAACGAGGCAGAGATATGTTTGATGCCACGAGATATGAAATAATTGAGCTGCAAGAAGATCCGGAACATTAACCGAAGATAACTGGCAAGAGTAAGAGAAATTGTTGCAGTAGTTAAGTGTTTTGCGAAAAATGATCAAATACGCTTTGTGCTAAAATGTGATCTATCCTATACTATAATACGAGAGATGTTTGTCAAGTCGAAAATCGCCCCGGAATTAATAAACTCCGGTAAACTTGGGGGTCTGGGGTTTTTGGCCACGGGGAATCGATTGGCGCCGGTTTTGAAGCGCTACGGTCGAAAAGTTCGGAGTTACAGATAGGATTCATTAAAAGTTTGAGAAGATTTCTTACTACGCCATTTTCTTTATGATTATTACTCTTATTGTTATACTGTTTCATAGCAACCACGTTCTAACAATGGATTTCATATTTAATCACATCAGCGTAAATTTATGTTTTTATGGTATTTGGCAAATAATTTTTGGCAACATGTTAGAATTGTTATTGCTTTTGAAATTTAAAAGAGATCGATCAAAATAAAGTTAGAATTGGGTATGGGCAGCGGTAGAGCCGCTATATAGACAGGCCGACGCATCAAGCTTAAGTTTCACCACTTTGGATCCAACTCATAAACTTTCACTTTCATTTTTTATTGTTGAGGAAATAGGGTTACCAGAGTAAAGTTTCGGGACATTGCCAAGCTTTGTTAAATTTACGTAAAAAGTTACCAAAAAGCGATAACTGGCCAGAAAAGACAATCCTCACACACGCGCTGGATCCAAAGTGGTGATTTTGATGCGTCGGCTCGTCTATATAGGGGCCTAAGGCCGCGGTTGTCCAATCGGTTAGTCGTCAGACTCGTAACCGGAGGGTCTCGGGTCGATCATTTAGCCGCCGATCAAAGATCCACCGTCTTCATTAATGGTTGCTGGGGGACGTAAAAAATGTTCGTGGTCACAAAATCCTCCAAGTGAAACGAAACCTCTGGGGGGTGCTGGGCCAAGGGTTTGCTCGGCCCTTGGGCCAGGTTTAAAAATGAGCAGAGCGTTCTTCAGGGCACCATCCCGGTTAAAAAGCGAGTTGTGGTATGAACGGGGGGGGGGGGAACCTGGAGTGTGAAGTGAAGTGAAAGTCAAAACCAACTGGAACCAAATGCGTACTGGAGAACAGAGACTCTGCATCCATTCGCATCAAATCCTCCCGCGCCTTCGGCGCCAAATGAAATGAAATTAGGTGTGATTTTACGGTGAGCATGGATTAAATAGGGTTGTGTTTTTTAAAATAAATTACGGCTGTTTTGAATGCGTAATTGCAACCAAAGGGTCAAAAATGCTTTTCAAGTTCATCTAAATAAGTACTTCGCACTTTAGAAAAAAACACGAGTTTACAAACCTCTTTTTTTTTAACCGAGCGGGCTCGGTCCCCTGGTACACGTTAGGGATAATACGAGGAATGGTTGCCAAGTCAAAAATCGCCCCAGAATTAATTAACTCCGGTAAACTTGGGGGTCTGTGGTTTTTGGTCACGAGGAATCACGGGGTTTGGTTTTTCTAAATAAATTTGTCAAAATTATTGAAATTCAACACACTTCAATCTTTACACTGCTCACTTTGTACCATTTCTTTAATTGTATAGTTTTTTTTTTATTATCACTTACATTTTATTTTCTATGACTTTTCAAACTTAATCTTTGTATAGGATAATTCCCTTTCCGAAACTTTGTTTAGAATAGTTTACAATGGTGCACTTTAACCGGTTATCTTTTCACCAATGGTTTCACAAATTTTCTAATGGCATGTGATGTTTTGATAAATCACAATTGAAAATTTAAATCTTCGAGTTAGCTTCGACACCTGTTTTTCTCGAGCGGAGCTCGGTCACCCGCTGGTGTATTTAATACTTTAGATTCCAATCTGTAATAAATTTAGCAATAAGTAATTCTAGGAATAGAAAATTATAAATACATAATATGCATTTTGCATCATATTTCTCCATAATAATAATATAAATACTTAAGATTCATATGGCGAACTATGTTCGTAACTATTCATCCAAATTGACATCAACTTGGTACTCGTGATCAGTATAGCTACTGTAATAAGTACTTAACAGTAATATACAAACATATTAAGATTAAACTGTCCTGATGTTGACCCCTTTCTTACCGGAATTATCTTAAGCAAGTGCTTCCATGATAACTCCCATTCTGTACGAAAGACTTTTGAATGATATTCTAAATGGAATTTTCCAATGATTTCGAATATTCGAAGTATTTCCTAATACGCCTTTAATAACTTTTTTAATATTTAAAGTTTTATTTACTTGATAAGTATGTAGCATCAATTTTAAAATAAGTCCTACTTTTTTTTTCTAAATTAATTAACGTGTCTGTGAAACTTTAAAAACTAAGTCTAGAGTGCAGTATATAATGTAAATCTAATACATCCTAAAATATAAAATTATTCCTAGTTTTTATTTTCGTGTGTGTATGAAAACAAAATAATGAATATATATACAAACATTCATTCAGTACAATAATGTGCTTTTAATCTAATGTTTATTTCCTTTAAATGTAGTTTGTAAATAAACGCTTTTAGTAAGGTTATATTTTCGCCATACAAATTGCCCTTCAGTTATGCGACTCATGCGAGACAGCTTCCTCATGTTACATTTTGATTCACGTCATTTTCGTAACAGATGCTATCTATCTAATGGCTTTTGTTACCGAACAGGGGTAACATGTCCAGTAGGATGTAGAGACTTCATTATAATAACAGCAGCTATATCGAGGAATTTCAGACTTTCAGGTTCACTTTTCCGTCTCATATTACGAGAATCTTGTAATGTGCAATGCTGATGGAGTGGAGTAACTTATGTTTTGATTTGATGAATCCCATTCATGCAAATATTGGTCAATAAAAAGTGTATTTGCTTATGCAAACGGGCCTGCTTAATGGCCTATAAACGTTTCTTGCATTTCACCCAATCTTAAAAACCCGATTAAATATGCAATTTAATTCCTGTTCCATGTTGACGAGTGCCAAAAAGCATGAAACTGCAGTCCATAGATGAAATAAACGAGTTGGTGGTGTATTGCTTGTTTTTGCCTTAGCCCTGACTTAGGGCGGTTACTAACTGCTTTATATCCGATGAAATGTCCATCTTAACGTGCACCATAAACATTTTTGCATAAAAACCATTTTTAAAGGCTCGATTTTAAGCGTTTAGTTTTTGCTCAAAACTTTAGTTGTTCGTGTAACTTTACCTGTATGTTTTTCTTTGCCTGTAATACATTATTCAACAATGTGTAAACGAAGTTGGTGAGAAACTTTCACGTTGGGGACATTTTAGCGAATTATTTCTGACAAATTGCAAAATGTCGCCATGCTTGGTGACATTTCGGACTTAACCTGTAATTAGCATCTTACAATGACTGGATATTCCCTGTTACATTTCGAACGTCGTATACAGTCAAATAATGTAAACATCCTTGAATGAAATCAGAAGAAAGCGTAAGAACATTGTTGATTGGAACGAACTAGAAATTTATAGGTATATCTTTATTGGATATAAACATCTGCAAGGATGAGTTTTAGCTTAGTCTCGTATTAGCTGTTGTGCTGGGAAGCCTTTGCGCTGTGATTTTGAATTAAGGTTTCGCGTATTTGGATTTCAGTACGTGGTGTGCTGCTAAGTGTACAGTGTTAAATGATATTTGCTTAGTTTCTGTAAACTTAGCAATTGTTACCGTAAAATGGGGTGAATCAGAACATTTTTCAGCTTTAATTGTAAAAAAAGTAGTTAAAAGACTTTTTTATAATTTGATTTTTTGGGCAAAAATTTCGGTCTTGCTTTTCTTTTGATATTCCAAGCAAAGACGAAACATTTTGAACAGTTATTATTTATATTTTTAGGAATTTTGGGGTGTTCCGAATCACCCCGCTGGTAGGGGTCAATCGGTAAACACATGGTAAAATTTATTTTTTTTTTCAATTTAACCTGTAATACGTCTCACAAACATGAGTAATATTGATGGGGAGAATAAGAACAGATAGTTACTGTCAAATAAAAATTTATTTTCTATAGTAGTAAACGTTTATGATTTGTCAAAATTCAAAACAATTTCGAACTTGAAATTGATTTTAAGAAATGCTTTTAAATTGAAATACAATGTTGTAAAATAAACTGAAGTCACTCATATCGTCCACAAATATGTACTTGTCCTTAAAACTAGCAGTTGTGACTTGGCTTAAGTTTTTTCATAACATCTTCTGGGATGAACGCTGCCTTTTCTTTAGTTTTTTGAAATCTCTGGGTGCTGAGGATTCTCCTCTAAGATTTTCCCACTTATTTATCATTCTCTGTGTGCTGGACTTTTGCTACATAAAGTCTGTGGGACTTTCTCTCATGTATTTTAGGTAAAAAGCAGTCTCCTGGAGCAAAAATCTTTTTAAATCTGCAACTTTCTGTCATTCTAAGATCTAGTTTCTCACGAGAAGAGATATACAGCAATAAATACTTGTTCTTGTCTTGACTAGAAGAATTAGGGGCTAGGATCTTGATTTTTAAAACAGTTTCTTTTAAATAAGTTTGAATTGCAACAACAGAACCAAGTGTTCCGATACACCCCGCAATTTTTTTTCCTATGGCATTTTTCAGAATTCTTCATTTTTATGACACAATTTTAAAAAAATGTAAATTCTAATGTGGTATTCTGTTTTTCAGATACATGCATAATTGAAACATACCACTCTTATGTTCAAAATATAAGACGGTTAGTACTTACATATGAAGTTTTGCAGTCTATGAAAACGTGATGTTTTCTAGCATTCCACGTGCAGCCCTCCTCACAAGAGAGTAACGTTGCCCAGATTGACAAAAGTAATATTTTTCTACTTCCTATAATCTTACCTTTCTAAAAAAAAATTAATGGCGAAAAATACCTAATAGTATATTTATGAAGAATTTCTTTGTACGGTCGGGAAGTTTTGTTCAGATTGACCCCGCTGTTCCTATACACCCCATTTTACGGTACCTGCTTTGTTGAAAACATTTGTAAATAAATTTATTGTGTTCTCATCAAGATTGGAATCTTCATGTTAAAAGAAGTTCGAAGGTGCGACGGACTCATAACAATGCAGTCTGCTTCTTTAATCATGCTACCAATAATCGGTCACATTCGTAACTGGAAATCGTCAATTGCACGAAACTTGTTGAATGCCACAAGAATTACGTGTGGCCAAAAGAGGCAGACCACAGAGAAATTGGTCCATTTCTAAACCTTCAGAAATGTTTACTTTTTATATCTAGGTATAAAAGGGCTATTACCCTGTTACGGACATAACAATAAAACTTCAAATACACGAAACTATAATTTGGTTAGATAAAAATCTAGATTTTTCTCTGTTTCTTCCCTCCTATATGATTGGATGCTATTTTTGCTATTCTAAATTTTGGTGCGGATTCCTTGATTGAAAAAAATAATTATGTTTAATATTTTAGCGTTACGTTCGTAACCGTAAAACAGCCCAAAAAGTCATTTGTGTGGCATCTTCCCGTTCAAAAGAGTAATTTTTAAAAAATGATCTTACCTCGCCCTCTCGTATTGGTAAATCTTTAAATTTGCCTTTTTCTGAAACCACAAGTCTCATGTCTCCTTTGAGCATGTAAAAAAACTGAAATATTAGTCATAATAATAATTATTATAAATGTAAGGAGTTTCTTAATGCATTATGATGATTAATCAACTAAGAGTATGGATCACCATTGACAGTTGAAAGAAATATATACCATTTAAGGAAGGAAAAAAACTCAAACGCGCAAAAGTGGAAATGTTAGTAATTTAATTCATGGGGTAAAACGAAAAAGAAAAAAAAAAACTATTGTTATTATTGTAGTTTTAAATCATGCAAAGCGAGTACGCTTTGCTGCTGATGGAGTCATTCCTCCTATGGTTAAAAGAATCAAAAACACATCAAAGGATTATTAAGAAGTTTTGGGTTTTGATATGTTGACAGAGGCACACTTTATCACAAAAGGAGATGATTTATTTTGATTAAACAACGCCTTATATCTCAAGTAACACAAAGGCATGGTCTCAGGTCTTTGAACTATTTTTTTCAGCTATTTTGCTAAAACTAAAGAAATTTACACAATATTCTTTTAACCTGTTAACCGGGGAATTAGCTATTGCTCAACTCGTTTCACAATGGGGACTTTTTTTTTCGCAGCGATAAGTAATATCACACCTCAAATAATAAATCACACCTCAGTATGTAAATAATACACCTCAATAATAAAAATATATAAAACACTGAAATTCACAATAAGAATATTCAAATCAGAAAGTTATTACTAACATGTAAGATACTGAAATGCAGACTAAAATGAATCCAAACTGTGGCAGCTCCAAGTATAGATCATGCAACGCCCGTTTTCCCGTTAATAGCGCTCAAGTTACAGATTACAAGAACATGAAAATTCATGACGCATCGACAATATGATGGCATATATATAAGCACTCTAAGATTTAATAGATAAGAACAACGTAGAATGTGATGCATTTAATATATTACGATTAATTTCCATGACGAAAAATTTCGTCATGCCCATTGCTGTAGGCTTTTATGTATGACGAAATATTTGGTCATACCCAGTTAACAGGTTAAAGAATACTCAAAAAGACGCTTTAATCACGTTGTTTGAACCTATGACTTCTAGATTCATCAAGATCATAGCAATTTCGATGACTATTTACTTTTTTCTCATCATAAGCTAGTGTGGCCTCATAATTTTGTCCAGCATCTTCAGTATGTGTTCAATGTATGACATATTGTTAAAGGTAATAATCAAAGGCATTAGGTATAAATTAGATAATTTAGGCATTTTCTTTCCAAAACCATCTGCACTGTTTACAGAAATATTTTTGCTGTTTCTTTCCTCCCCCTATATTTTTGTTTGTAACTGTAGTTAATAAGTCACAATCAGAAAATGAAACACATAAAAGTACAGGTAAACATTGTTTAAGATATAAGCTATGAAATGAAACACTGTCGTATTATAATTCTGAATTTTTATTTTCGCTTTTGATAGCAATCCGTCAGTCTACAAAATTTTAAAAGTCAGTAATGGAAATTTCTCTTAACTATCTATGGAAAATTAATTGTGGAAAAAGAAGAACAGTAGTTTTTTTTTCTTTTTAACAATATGTAGAAAATGTTAAGTGTAAAAGCTTTAAAAGAAAAAAAACTTGGCTGGATGAAATATAAAGAAAAAATGCAAACTAAATCACCTAAATCTATCTTTTATCTGAAATAATGACAGCAAACCCGCACTAGTGAATTTTGAAATAACTAAAACAGGTTGAATTCCAGAAACAATAATTTAAAAGAATAAAAATTATAAGATAAAATGCAGAACGATATTTTAAATGTTGATTATTATTTTTACATCAATTGATTGTTATTTTTAATGTACGATAGAAACTCCAAATCTAACGTTCGTTTAAATTACGGCTAAAATACTTTCCCTTTAACCTAGTTCTCTCAGAGTTACCATTTAGTTTATTCTATGCGATTATTTTTATTAAAAGTTGTAAGTTAAAATACCACAGTAGGTGGTTTCTTATTAAGTAAAGAAAAATAAATAAATAAAAATAACAATATTATAGGGCGACAAGAAATAACTTGGACACACATCGTGCATTTTAGTTTTAATACTAATGAAAATATTGCAACCAAACTTCAAAATAAGTATTATTTTGTCTAATATATTTAAACATTTTTTAAAGTGGCTACCTTTAGTATTGATACAGAGCTTAAGACGTGTCACAAAATTTTCGGCTACGGGCCGCAACTCATTTATTGATATTTTATCCTTTTCCTTCCATAAGGATTTTTGTAGGGATGCTAAAGTTTTGTGAGGTTTAGTACACACCCTTGTCTCCAAGATGGATCAAGCAGAAATTTGACCATTGGGTTCAAACCTGGGGAATACGGGGCCATTCTTCAGCTCCAATGAAGTTCGGAAAACGTGTCTTCCATCAATCTTGAGTGTTTTAGCTCTGTATGCAAGTGCAAAATCCTGTTGGAAGGTTTATCTTTGGTTTTCAACGAACTTTTGCGACCAAGGTAAGACAAAATCTTCCAAAAACGAGTTTTTGGTATGTCAGATGATTAATTTTTATCTTTTGATCAACAAAAATACGTGGTTTTTTTCCACTTGCCCAATGCCCATATCCCACACTAAAAAACCATTGCACAAATGGGTCCTTGAGGCCTCCAACAAATCAAGAAACTCAAGGTGCTTCTGCTGACCAAACTCTATCATTATGGCTATTTTGAGCTTGTTCAATTGAGAACAGTTTCTCATCTGTGAGGACAAATTTTTGCCATCATCTGCGGCCCGCTTTAACAGTTATCTTTTTTTTTAAGTCTTGTGCGTTTTTTCTTGGCTGTTAGCTTTTGAGCCTCATTCATTTTGTAAGGGAGAAGATCAAGCTCAACTCTTTTCATCAGAAGAGGGGTTTCTCTACTGATCTTCACCCCTCTAGCAACCTTTCTCATTGAAATCATAGGATTTCCTTAACTCACTTTTTGATCACTTTCCACTCTCTTGATGCGTTAACTGTGCATTTATCCTTTTTACTGACATGTCACCACCGTGTCCGAGTTTTTTAACCTTTTAATTGTATAGGAAACCGTCTGCTTAGCCACTTTCAATTGTTGAACAATTTCACATATTTTCATTTCTTGCTAATGTAATTCACGTATGTCAGATCGTTTGTGAACCATAATAATTATCCCAACTAACTTACACCTATTTAGTAGACTTCTAGGATCGATTTCCTATCACAATATCATTATAAATTTAGTGGTATTTGCAGACATTTGACTTGAAACTTCGTCCAAGTTATTTCTTGTCACCCTGTAATACTAATAACTAAAGGTAATATTTATTTTGAGTTTGAGATAATAATTACCATTACCATTTCGTTTATTCTCTACGATTGTTTTTTTATAAAAAAATATGAGTTAAAATACCACAGAAAGTTTCTTATTAAATTAAATAAAAAATATAACAATAATAATAACAATAAATATTGGTAACTATTTATTTTAAGCTTGAGAGAATAATTACTATTATCATTTCGTTCATTCTGTATGATTATTTTTATTTAAAATTATGAGTTAAAATACCACAGAAGGTTTCTTATTAAGTTGTATAAAGAAACAAAAATAAAATGAATATTAAATAGAGGTAACTATTTATTGTGAGCTTAAGAGAATAATTAGTTATGTACATTTTTCGAGTGCGTGCAATTTAGAGCTTCTCTGATTTAACAGCTCTAATCAAGTGGCAAAATTATACGAATTTTATGCTTTTACATTATTTGGAAAAGAACGTCTTATTTAAATAATTTTCACTTTACTACGTTCTTCTTTCGAAAAGTTAAAGAAGCAAATAATCAATTAAAATCACCATGCTAACTGTATGAATTCCAATTAATTTTTCTGAGAAACAGTCAAGAAAGTTATTGGAAAAGTGTGGGGAATATCGATAGAAATAGCATGCCATGAAGGGAAAACATTAATTATTTTAATTAATCAAATATCTTCACTTAACTTGGGTACCTCTTCGGAGAAAGTTGAAGTAAAGTTAGTTTCAAAGTATTCAATTTGCCATTTCATCTTTCTAAAAGCAAACTTAATTATTTTTTAGAAGTTCTCTTTTAATTTTAAGTATGACAGAGTTAAGTTAAGCTTATTTTAGAATATTTAAAAAATCTAATTTTAAAATCTAGAATAGAAAAGGAAATGTACAAAAGAAATACATTGATTACGGTCTTTTACTTATTTAACGTTCTGTTTAATCAAGTATAAAAATTTTCAAATTTTCAGAAATTGTGCACCAGAATAAAGTGGACAGTAAACAATTATCTTCTTTCTTTGGTAGAGATCTTTTAAGTTTCCACACCAGAATTTCAATTATTGTCTTTAAAGTAAGGTGGGTTTTTGTGCTTTTACTATTTCAGCAATAATTTAATTGTTAAGTACGCGCACTGTAACTATTTTATATTTCAGCTGAAATAAAATAGTATTATTTTTTTATGACCAGACAGGACTTCAAATAAAATGTTAAAAAAAATAATTTTTTTGAAGTACATTTTAGAGCGTTTTAAAATAGGCTCTTAATAAACTAATATGAAGTGTTTGTAGCACATAAAATCATGTTACAAACAATTTTCGAACTATTCTGCTAAAAATAAATAAGTTTAGTTCTTGAAAAGGATTGGAGAAAAAATGAATCACACTTCAATTCGTAGACAATCTTGCGATATCTATAAAACTATCTAGCATAAGAATAAAATAAATGATAGAATGAAAGTTTAAATAGATAAGTCAATTAAACCGTAAGAATCAATTGCTTCCCTAATAAGCAAGTAAGCAACTAAATAACAACAAATAAGTTGTTAGAACTAATATTTTGTGTTATGAAATTATCTTTTCAGTTAAAAAGATGAAATCAAGGAAATGTAAAAGTGGTTAGATTTTTCCTTGTAAATTACCTCCTCTCCAGCTTCCATGTGAAAATCTTTTCTAGAGTTCGGTCCTCCGACAAAAAATGCTTTCAATTGTCCATCTTGATGCCTAAAAGTAGGGATTTCTTTCATTTTTGTCTCTAATTATTTAAAAATAAAGATAATATTATTAACTAATTATAACGCAATTAGTCTTAAGAGAATTTTTACGACTTAAATCTAAATTCTTAGCTAGCATTTAAAAATATTTTACCTTAAAAATAATTTGGTAAAAATAAACCTATGGTAAAAATATACATAGATTGAATCTTATGATGCGTGACTGAGCAGTGCTTGTAATTAGACCTTTTTCAAAAAACAACTTCTTTTCTCCTCTTCTTAATTACAATTTTATTACTTTGTAACATGAATTTATATTTCTGAATATTATTTTTTTTCCATCAAATCAACAAAGAAAAAAAAAAGCACACACACACACACACACACACAAATAAAAATTAATCTAGAGCTAAACATATATTTCATAAGAGCTGTGTACCGGGAATCATACAGGTACATTTCTTTCCAAACTGACAGTATCTAAAGTTTGAATGCAGTTTCAATACGCATTTATTATGGAAAAAAGTTAATCTCTGACCAGTATACTATGTTTTGAACTAACTTTAAAAAATATTAAAGTGCTTAAAAGCAAAAAGCTCTTCAGATTATTTTATACATTTTGTAATTTTTCCCTTCCTTTTTTAATCCATTATTTTTTCGATCGTAGAAGGCAAATAAAATGTACTTACATTAACTTGTTGCAAATCGGTGGCTGAAAATATTTGGCATTTTCATCAAGCCAAGCATTTACATCATTAATTACAGGAGCCATTTAAAAATTTTATGCCTACTACAAAGTTAAAATCTTACTTAACAGAAACCAAAAAAAAAGGATAAAATTTCATCCAACGTTACATTTTCCCCCTATTTTAGAAGCAACAGTAATGCGTGTTTACTAAAGAATATCTTAAACTACTCTGTCTGGAAAAAGCTTCGACTGTTTTCGGTGCAGATAATTGAATGACCTGATATTTCTTGACCTGATAATGTTGTAGCAAGGTTAGGGCCCCGTCAGATAACAGTTTTCACTGAAAGGAAATTGATGAGGCATGACTTTAAGGAAGTCTGGATGACACGTGTTTTTCTTTCCCCCTCTTTTATTTTTTATGAAAAGCTACAAACTATTTCAGTGCTTTAAATAAGCTCAAATGTTGCTACTAAATTTTGTTTTTCAAGCACTGCACATTTTAGAAGATATATTCGTTATTACACATGCAAAAATCTAAAGAATTTTGTACATTATGCATTTTTTGGATTTATCTTTGCGGCAAAAATAAAGCATGTAAAGTCATGAAAAAAAGACCTTTAGTTTTATTTCTTTTAAATATTGAAGAATAATAGCATATTTAGATGATAAACCATTTAAATGAAATACTTAACAATCAGTAAACAGCCGAAATAACCGAATCCGGCTGTTTATTGATTGCTTGATATATTTTGAAAAACTCAAATCAATTTGGAATTAGCACAGAAGTCGAATCTTCAATTCCTTTTCTTTTACTTTTTTTCATTTTTTTTTCTTTCTTTTATAAAAGTTGTTTTACTGTCACGAAATGGTTCTTTGTGACGTATGCCAAACTGTAAAAAATGAATGTTTTTTTACAGTTTAATACAGCAAATTTTATAGTAATAAACTGTAAAAATTGCTAATTTTATATTACTAAACAGTAAAATTGCTAACTTTACACTAATAAACTACAATGGCTAGTTTTTACAGTTTTAAACTGGAACCTCTGTTGCCAGTATTATGATGCTGTTTTTAAATTGTTCGTTTTACAGTAATAAACTGTAAAATTGCTAGTTTTACAGTTTATTACTGCGCATTTTAGTTTTAAATTGGAATCCTGTCTGTAAAAACAACAGCTCATTTTTTGCAGTGTATTTAAATGCAAAATTTTATATCTTCGTCTCGGAACTACAGTAAGAAATCTTACTGTTGTTCAAATAGTCATTGGGAAAGGGAAATATTTTGAAAAAAAATCGTAAAAAGTGCCAACGTAGGTAGACTCAAAACTTAAAAAAAAAACTTTCCTTACTTTGAACTCAGCTGCAGACATCATTTCTTTCACTTGGCACGTATCTTGGATGCTGCGGATATAAATTGTAATTTTAATCTTTTAATGAGCCCCAAAAACTTAAATGTGAGGTCACGTCTAAGAAATCTTGTAGCAGGTGTAGAGACTTCGGTATTTTTAGGTCCTTAATTTTCCACTATTATATTACTTATATAAATTTATTATAGCCTATTATTCTGTTTGTAACAACTAGCTAATGCATTTTATAGCTTTTTAATCAACATTTATCATCTAATAGTGTTACGGGAATAATTTATTTCAATTGAAGTGGGGGAAGGGTTATGTAGGGGGTTTTTCCGGGACCCCACCTAATGACATAATAAGTCACTCGTGCTTTGGTAACGAAAATTAATCTCCATCTAATATTCTATGATAAGACTGAAGGTACTCAAACTCACTCACACAATGCAAGACATTAAAATATCAATTACATACTCTTTCTCAAGCTTCGAAGCAAAATGACATTTTCAATCCGTTGAAGCACTGATATGTCACAGCAGTGCTGATACATGAAAAAGTCATGCGTTTGTCTGCGAATAAAGCAAAAAGAAAATTGTGTAGTAATTAAAGGGGGTTGACCACAGTCAGTGATCAATACTTTCTGCTCCCTAGTTACTAAAAACTTTTTAAGACCGAAATCCAGAAATCTGTTTCATTACCAAATACACATGTGATAAATGTTATTTACTTTTGTTTTTAGCAATGGTAAAAAGCTTGGTACATCTAGTTGGTGGCTAGGATTGGCTATGTGTTATCACATTATTTGCTTTACGTGATATAAAAATAAGAAGGCTTATAGCTCAAAACATTAACTTTGTTCTCGTAGAAACTTGGTTGTTGTGTTTGAAGTCATACTGTGAGAGTTCCAGGACAAAAAATACTGCATTGTCAAGAAAAAAAAAAAGGAGCAGTTAAAAAACGTTAAACTTTTCTTCTAGGAAGTTAGTTCGTAACTCTTCCGACTACCCGTACTGCTCTTAACGTACAGGTTAGTGATGTTTATCGTCCAAAATCGAACCAATTTTCAGTCTAGAATGACGTTAAAAGTAGTTATTAAGTTGTATAATAATATAGCAGACTTCGCAGTTCACTGCTCTGATGGCGCATGCGTGATGAGGAAGAATTGCACCACCAGTTGAGGAAGTCAGTAATAATATAAAACGCAATTTCATTTCATGAAATGTAATCGTTATCGTTCTTGGGCGCTATCAGAAAAATTTGCAGAGGAGTATCCCACATGAAAATATTGTATTAAAAAAGAAAAAAAAAATTATACTCCCTTGACATTGCACCATCTGATTTACCTTTATTGCGATCTACATAAAAAATTTAAAAAAAAAACATGAATATATGAATTGCATTCAAGATGCCATTTCAAGATAGTTTGTTCCAATTTTTTTTTAATTTATCCGGAATTTAAGATTTATTACTACATACTTGATGTCAAAATACTGTTGATAACGAAGATAATTACATCTTTGATTTAAAATATTTTTTTAACAACTGATTTGTTTGAAAAAAAAAAAGAACATTACTTTCAGGTCTCTCTACTAGATAACAATCGACGAATTCAGGTAGTTTTGCTCAACAAAAATAACTCTGATTCAGTTTTAAAAAATATAGTAAACTCTCACTTATGCGCCTGCCCTAGGGACCAATAGAAAAAGGCGCATAAGTGAGAGAGACGTATAAGTGAACAAGCCTATTTAAAGGACTAAAACGCTACATAGGTTCTAATGAGAGAGTGAATAAGAATTTCTATAGAAAAGGGACATTACTATGGTTTGGCAATTACTGCCAACCGTAAAAGCGAAAGATTAAAGAGGAAAGTAAAGAAAAATGCTTATTTTTAAAAGAAAATAAATAAATTTTCATACATTTTAGGGAAAATTCGGCGCATAAGTGAAATATTTATCCTTAGAGCGACGCATAAACGAACGATACTATCATTATTTTGCTATGGAATGTGCTGGGACCATTCAAAATCGTCGTATAAGTGAAAAAAGCGCATAAATGAGGCGGCGTATAAATGAGAGTTCACTGTAGCTGATTGTTTCCATTTAGAAGAAAGAAATAAGGGTCTGCTTTGTAACCGTTTTTCAAGAAATTCAATTAAAATGTTTAAAAATTATTTTTTTAATTTACGTGTTTAGATATCTACTGCTTCTTGGAACACGTATTTTGTCTTATCGATGTGGCGTTATCAACATTGATCATTACTTATCTCACTTCCGTTTCGACATTCTCTCCTTGAGTGGCGTCTAAGCACAAGATTATATTGCACATCACAGATAAAAACGTAAACACACAGAATTTAGGAGCATATGCAGTTTTGTTTTGTTTTGATTAGTTCAACGATAATCTTATTAAAGGTTTACGTAAGTTTCAAAACATCTTCTGTAAAAAAGGCGTAAATAATAGCGAGATCAATAATTCTTTTAAAAACATTTGAATAAAAATTGGATGTAAAACGTTTAGGAAAATAACATTATGTATGACATATTATAAGCAAATAATTCAATAAATAAATTTATTCATGAAGTTGTTTTTCGATAAGAAATTAGTTATAGATTTTTTTAAAAAAGAAAGAAAAAACAAAAAGAAAACCTCTTACAATTTTAGAAAAGCGGGTCAAATTTTTCAAAGTTTTGCCTTACAACAAAATTCGGAATTGCTATTTTTTTCTTGGTTTTGTTTTCGAATATCTGCGTATATATGTCTCAAACTAAGATTTGATGATTTAGAAGTAAAACAGTTTGAACTTTAAAATGTGACCATGTCATTTAGCATCTGATGAGTACGTAATGTATGTGTGTACGAGTGTTGGTTTGTTTTTGTTTGCTTGTTTGTATAGATTAACATTTACTAATGTCCTGAAAAATAACTTGTTTGAAATTATCTCAAGAGATGGCAGCACTTGCCTAAATTTCCTCCACTTAATTTGAATACCTTTCGGAATTATTATTTTTCTTTTTTTAGCAAGAAATCAAGCTGCTGGGTGCTCTCACCAAAAGTGATCAAGCCCCCCCCCCCCTCTTCATCATCAAATGCGTCTTTGCATCTCCAAAAATGACATTCCTCAAAAAGATTAGTCCCCAAAAAGTATTTCTTCTTGAAACGGATCTAATCTGGGGCCCTCAGATCGAACTCGAATATATTTTTATTTTTATTTTTTCTTATTTAGTTTATATCATTTCATAACAAAAAAAAAGAGTAAAGCGAAATACAGAAATAATAAATAAAGGCACTGGCTAAAGCTCATCGTCTCTCAAAAGTATATCTTAAATACAAAATAAGTAAAAACTTAAGCCATTAAATAAATATTTGATGTAATTAAATTTGAACTATGATGATAAGGCAAGGAAATATCGCAATGTCGTCTTTCGCTAACCGTATTAAATTTTAGAGCAGAATCCCAGTTTCAAAACAAAAATCAAGACGTGAAAATAGCTCTCGAAATTTTTCTATTAGTGAAATTTATGATGGAGGTGTAAAGATGGAATACTTTTGAATTGCTGGGAGAGGGGGAAAAAACTCTGATTATATAGTTATATATGCGAATAAAGATGAATTAGAGTGTCAAATCTTCAGTGTTGTGAGATGCTGCAACCGCTTTTGACAAGAAATTTCTTTGTGCATGCATCAAGGAATACAAAAACTTCCTTCGATGTCGACAAAGTGGTTAAACAGAAAGGGGTTATCTTTTAAACATGTCTATGATTAATATACCTCTTTAAGTCATGTAATATGTCAATGGAAAGCTTTTTTTTAAGCTTTACAATGGTTTTTAAAGTCGAGAAGTCAATCATTTTTCAACTTACATGTACAAACTTTTCACTTTTTCCGCACTTTTTAAGTTTTTTAACAGATCTGTATTTCATAAAAATTTCAAGGGTAGAAGTCTAAAAATTGGCAGGATTGCATATTTTGACACATGAATTCTTAACACCAAATTTTGTTGAAATCGGAAATGGTGAAGCCAAAAACTTATTTTTGTTTGATAGATTTACGTGAAATTGCCCTAAAAGGATTTAAAAATCACATTTTTTACCAGTAAGAGTCTGATGCGCAATAAAAAAAGCAACGTTTACCTGCAGGAAGATAGCCCGCATGCGGCTCGAAAGTGCATAAGGAAAGATATAAACTCATGTTTGTGAAAATTGCAACGCCATGAAGGAATCATCATAATTGAATGAAATTTAATACACAACTGAGTGATAGTGGTACAAATAAATGATTAAACTTAGAAAGCCTACAAACAATAAAAAATATTGAAATTAGTATTTTGTATAGCCACCACGCGCTGCAATAAGTGCTTCTACGCGACGTGGCATGGAGTCAAACAAATTTTTATTGTCTGCCTGATCAAGAGCGTTCCATACTGTTTGTATGCGTACCCAAAGTTCATCTGTAGAAGCAACAGAACAGAAGCCGACCAACGAAATTCCAGACATGTTCAATCGGCAACATATCCGGGGAATACGCTGGCCAGGGAAGAAGCTGAACCTGCTACGATGCAAGGAAGGATTGAACAGCCCTAGCGACACGAGAGCGGGCATTATCCTGCTGAAGTATAGCTAAAGGCAAGCCTTGAACGAAGGCTTGAAAGAAGGACAGCTTGGGGCTGTAGAACTTCATTGATATACCGGTTGCTGTTCAGGTTACCCACAATTCGTAGCAATTGAGATCGTCCGTGATATAATATGGCACCCCTGACCATGACTCCACGTGTTCGTCCACTGTGACGTTCGATAATGCACTCTGGAAGGTGGCGCTCACCGGCATAGCGTCGAACGCGAATGCTGCCATCATGGTACCACAAATTAAAACGGGATTCGTCAGAAAATACAACATACTGCCAAGCACGCCAGTCCTTATGCTGATTGGCCCATTGTAGCCGCATGTGGCGATGGTTTGGCGTGAGGGGGATCCTGTATAAAGGAGTTCTTGCGCGCAGTCCACGCTGCAGCAGATGTCTACGAATTGATGAAGCACACAATGAAATACCTGTAGCTGTTGACCACTGAGCTGCCAGTTGTCTAGAAGCGGTACAGTCAGTCAGCACCATACGGATCAGGTGTCTATCATCGCGCGCTGACTTCACATTTCGGGGTCCACTCCCGGATTTCCAAGTTGTCCGACACTCGTCCGTCCACTGCTTCCAAACACGCATCACTGTGCTGCTGTTACGCTGCACACCAGCGGCTACTTCACGATAAAACAATCCAGCTTCACGAAGACCGATGATCCTCCCCCGTTCAAACTCCGTAAGTTGTTGAAACCTCGCTCTTTTTCGTCGAAGATGCATGAGCAACGTCTAAGCTAACGTTTATTACAAGCAGATAGCCACCTATAACCATACACGCCTTGCTGCAACCGTCGATTCATTCGTATAAATCCGGCGTTCAGAGGGCACTGCTCAGCGTACGCATGCTCTACGAGTCTAAAATTCTAATCATTTACATATCATACCCTATTTGCATTTGCTGAAAATTTCAGCCCATTCGCGCAAATCCTTTGTGGCGTTGCAATTTTCACAAACATGAGTTTATTTAAGAGTCAGACATCTTATAATTCCTGATTTTCTTTTTTTTTTCGACGTTGTTAGCTCATGGAATATAAAGGCATGATTGCTATAGCCAATTTGCATCCGCACACACCCATCACAAAGATTAAATTTACAGCACGGTAGACCGTTACAGTATTTCATTTCTTATCAATCTAAAATAACGGGAAATAATGATCTGAAAATTTTATGTTTTGGATGAAGTTTGCCTATTTAAGTTCATCTATAAAGGTGTTTTTCCTTTTTAAAAAATGCACACCCCTTAAAATAAACTGGTCTATCTTTCAAAGTCTGCCTGAGAAAAAAGAGCGAAAAAAACACAAATAGCAGACGATTTGTATCCAAGACGACTAAAACTAGTCTCTCTCAATAAATAATGAAATCAAAGAGCTAGAATTATTCTCGTTATTATGTTGATCTGAAAAGCCAAAGGAACATCAAAACGGGTTAAGTGAAAGCAAACGATTGCGACTTCTGAAAAAACATGAAAAGAAAAAAAAAAGTTTTAATTCCAGCTTGAAATGACAAATCTTGTTATCACGGAAAGGTGTGACTAAATCCATTCTGCTTGTCGTTAAGTTCAGAATATTTGTTCCTGGAATATTTTGTGTTTGACAGATGCAAAGAAAAATGGCGTGCATCACACAACCAAGCTCCTTTTCTTGCAGGGTATGTCAGAAAAGTATATCTTTTAGAATTTTTCTGTACTTCCATTTTATATTATTCGCATCGTTATAAAATAAAATATTTTCTAGAAAACACATTTTTCCGGAAAATTTTACGGTTTCTTCTTCATCTTAAAGTTATATTATTATATAAATGCTGCATAAAAGAATCATTGTTCAGTTTATTGATTTATATGCTGAAATATTTCGAAAGATTTGCGAAGACGAGGTATCTGTTTTAAATAAGAATGAAGTCTTGAATTTTTCATTTCAAATTAAACGTTTAAATAGAGTTACGCATATTTCATGTCTTGTTTGCTTTTGACAATGCAAAAAATTGAACTGTTCCGGAAAAAATCGCTCAATTACAGCGAGAAGTTTTGAAATGCAATAAAGAGCCAAGCCGTATAAGATGAAAGAAATTACTAAGTTGCCATTTTGAAATCATACCTCAAGTCAATAAAAAAATTAAAGTTACACATTACAATTATTGATTTCATCGTTGAGACATGAAAGTTACTTCTCCTAGAGTAGGATTTAAAAAAATGAGGGTGGGGGAGGTATTTCCTCCCTGACCAAAGAAAACAGCGAGGGGGGGGGGGATTTCCACCCTGACCAAAACTATAAGAGAGACTTTCTAGAATTGAAGAGGAATTTCTTTCTTTCTTTCTTTCTTTTTTTTTTTTTTTAAGTTTTTCAACTTTATTTTACAGCTTCAAAATATTTTATAAAAGGTCTCCAAATGGAAAGGTGCCAAAGGCCGCTACAATGTAAACGTTAACAATTTGCTAATTTTGTTGAAACTTTTAATGAATTAACGGGCTTAATAAAGGAGGGAAACACAATGTTTATTTTGTACTTAATCCAAAAATTCGGCGAAATACTACCAAACTTAGATTTTGTTTCAATGAATCATCTTCTTCAATGAACATTTGCCAATTACTATTGAGTTTTCGAGGAATGTAAGTCAATGTTATCTTCAACCCACTTTAGAGTCATCATTGTCTCTTGTCTTCTATGTTCAAGAACGCTAACGAGATATTCATAGTAGAGAGAATAAATGAATGTCTTTTTAGTGGATGATCTTGATGATAGCGTCAGTCTCTCTTACATTAAACTGAACAAATGTACGTAACAAAAGCCCTTTGTCTGAAAACGAATTGACTTTTTTGTGTGTAGATAGCCTTGTTTGGTCACAAATCAGATAACTGATCACATTTATTCACTATCGTTAGAGTAATACAATCTAGAACATATTTTTTATAATTTTAAAGTAAGTCCAAAAAAATTAAAGTTTTTAAATATTTTTTAATACTGTTTTATCTTATGTCAAAAAAACGTAAAAATTAGTACTTACAAAATCGGATATATATATATATATATATATATATATATATATATATATATATATATATATATATATATATATGTAGGGTCGGTTCGTGTCTAGGGTGTCCGCCCGCCGGTTCCCAGCAATGATGAGAGCGTCGTCAACATCACAGAACATTTATTACTCCACATAACACATAGTACAGTTGTAACACATAGTAACAGGCACGTACGCTTAAGCGTCGAGGAACAAAACGGAAGCGTACTTCTACATCCACTGTCGGTGTCTCAATGCTCGCTCGATCTCTTATGCTCGCTAGAGGGCGGTGTTACGCGCGCTCTCTTAAGTGTTGCCACTCATTCCTACAGGTTCGGCCATCCTGCTGGAACTGGCCCCCAGTGACGAAACATACATTTAACAATATTTTGGAAAAAACACGATTAAACATTACGTGAATATACGATAAAGACAACATGGTAACAATATGAAAATTCGTACACAAATATAAACAATATAACAACATTACGAAGATAAATATAAGAAATTAAAAAATATATTTAAAAAAAGTTAAGTTTGTGAGTAGAATTTCATCATATCAGCCGAGGATGTGGTTGAGTTAGGGCCTTCATGAGTACCTACTTTCTGCACGTCGTACCTATCTTTTGGCTTAACATTTACTATTTTGTAGGGTCCCAAAAATCGCGGTCTCAATTTTAACCCTGTTCCAAACTGAGTTCGTTGGATTGCCACCAAATCTCCTACTTGGTATTCAGGAGCTTTCTTACGCTTTTTATCGTACGTTTTTTTATTTTCAGCTTGAACTTTTTTGATGTTTTTCTTCGCTTCTTGTCGGAGCAGATTTCGATTTTCATCCAATTCTTCTAGGTATTCTTCCATCAATAATTCTTGTATATGAAGGTCTTCTTTGTTTCTCATAGTGGTGCCCACCAGCAGCTCAAAAGGAGTCCGCTTGGTGCTTCGGTTGGAGGTGCTGTTAAGTGTTCTTTGTAGTTTGTCTACGTACTTGTACCATTTGGTTGGGTCTTCGATGGATAGTTTGGTGAGAACTGGTATAAGCGTGCGGTGTACTCGCTCGACTTGGCCATTCCCTCGAGGTACTCCAGTTGCTATTGGCAGATGAAGTATTTTCTCGTCTTCACAATAGTCTTTAAAAGCTTTAGCGATGAATGCTGGTCCTCGGTCGGTTATTATTCTTGAGGGGTTTCCGAAAGTTTTTTGTTGCAGTCTCAATTTTTCGAGTGCATCTTCCGCAGAAGTGGATTTAGATGGATAAAGCCAGGTGAACTTTGTGAATCCGTCAACAACGGTTAGGATGTGCTGGTATTTTTTGTTTGTTGAAGGCATAGGGCCTATGAAATCAACATGATAGGTGCTTAGCGGTATATCTTCTTTAGGAATAGGGTTTAAGAATCCTTCCTTTTTCCCACTCTTTTTATTTGCTAGTATACATGGTACACAATTTCTAATCACGTCTTGCACGCGTTTTGTTAAATTTGGGATAAAAAAGTCCAATTTAACGATCGCTTCAGTTTTTGTTGCTGCAAAATGTCCTTTGTCGTGAGCCAATTTAATGAGTTCACTTTGCATATCTCTCGGTGCAACAATTAATTCGCGGCCGTTTTCATATTTGTATAAAATGTCATTTCTTTCGAAAAAGTCTTGTGCGTCACTATTCAGGAGGGATTTTAATTGTTGGACATTTTCATCTAGTTGTTGAGCCCGTTTCAATTTTGCGGTGAGAGTATCATCCGTAATTACGGCTACTGGATTTCTGCTTAAGGCATCTACGTGTTGCATCCGCTTGCCGGGTCGATGGATTATCTCGTAGTCAAACTCTTCCAAAAGGAGGGCCCATCTGGCTATTCGGGTAACTAAATCCTTTTTATCCATAGTCTTTTGGAATGCTGAACAGTCGGTGATAATTTTGAAGGGGTTGCCTAGGAGATAAGTACGAAATTTTTTTAGAGCTGTGACGACAGCAAGGACTTCTAACTCGTAACTACTATATTTTTCTTCAGCCGGAGTGGTTTTCTGGGACATGTATAGAACAGGATGCAATTTGCCATCGTCGTCTTCTTGTAATAAAACAGCCCCGTAGCCATGTTGGCTTGCATCCGCATGTAACTCGGTATTTCTTCCCGGTCTGAAAATACTCAACACTGGACTTTCCGTTAACAATTTCTTCAGCTTTTCAAACGCTTCGATTCGAGTTCGATCGAATACAAATGGCTTGTCCTTTCTTGTCAAGTCGCTTAATGGTTTTGCTATTTTAGAATATTCCGGAATAAACTTGCGGAAATAGCCGGTGAGGCCTAGGAAACTTTGGACTTGCTTAACCGTAGTAGGTATGGGAAACTTTTTCACTGCTAGTGTTTTAGCTGAAGATTCGACGAATTGTTCCGTTATCGATAATGTGACCCAAAAATTCAATTTTTCTTTGTAAAAATTGACATTTGGAAAATTTTATTTCCAAACCAAATTTTGAAGCAACTTCGAAGACTTTCTTCAACTTCTCCAGTCCCTCTCTTTCGTCTTTCGCTGGAATTACTAAATCGTCCATATAGATGATTACAATGCCTTTTCGCATAAGTTCTCGGAAAATACTGAAGATAAATCTCTGGAATACACTGGGGCTTGTACTGAGACCAAAAGGGACTTTATTAAACTCAAACTGTCCATCTGGAACGACAAAAGAGGTGAATTGTTTGCTATCTTCGTTTACGTTTACGTGAAAAAATCCGTTTTTTAAATCAAGTGTCGAATAAACTTTAGCTCCTTGAAGCTTGTCTAAGACGTCGTCTATTAATGGTAGTGGAAATCTATCTTTGACGAGTTTGCGGTTTAGTTTTCTGTAATCCACGCATAATCTGGTGCTTCCATCTTTCTTTTTTACAAGTACAATTGGACTTGCGTATTCAGACGAGCTGGGTCGTATTATTCCTTGTTCTAGCCATTCGTCAATTTGTTTGTTTACAACTTGATTCTCGGAGAATGATAGACGGCGCGCTGACTGGTAAACCGGAATGTCATCTTTTAAAATGATTTTCATTGATACACTTGTTGTTTCAGTTTTCTTTGGCGTATAATTAGAGATTAATTCCGATAAGTCTTCCCTTATTTTCGGGTTTGAAACATGTTTGACATCGATTTCGTCTTGCGTTCTGGCTTCAAATAGCTGCGCATGCATAGACCAAACTTGCTTTTCTCTCTTGCTGAATTTGATTCCGTCTTTAGCAAATTCGACTGATGCTTGTTGTAGGATATCTCTTCCTATGATCGCTTCAAATCCCAGCTGCTGCTTAGGGACAACATGCCATGTCAAATTATACTTTTCCTTATCCAATTCAATTTCTTCTTCAAACGAACCTTTAGTTTCTACCTGTGAATTTCCGAAGCCGGTAAGTATTAATGTTTCTTTTGAAAGTTCGGAGGGTTTTACGACTTTTTTGCTGATATCTTCACGTAGGAGGCTGACAGAACTACCACTGTCAATCAATGCATTGAAAACTTTGTTTCTGAGGGTTACTTTCTTCGTACCGTATTTTTCTTCTGATTTTCCGGAGCAAAGTTGTATCTCGGTGGTCGGAGGTTTGCTATTCTTCGTACTAGGGCGATTTCGACATTCTGCACCGTAATGACCTGGCATTCGGCAAAAACAGCATATCATTTTGTTCGGTAAATTGTTTTTCTCGGTGTATGAGTCTCGATTAGAATAGAACGGTTTTCTTTCGCACTTATATCCTTCGTTTCTTAAATGTTCTTGGTTCTTCGGTGAATTATTTCTTACTGCGTATGGTTCTCGATAAGCATGGAACGGTTTTCTTTCGTACCTATATTCTTCATTTCTGAAATTTTCGGAGTTTCGGTAAACATTCCCAGCATTATTAGCTTCTCTGTTTTCGAATTTTCGTCTTTCAGCAGAATTCGACGGTTTTGGCTTCAATGTTCTTTGTACGTCTTCATACTCTTCGAATTTCCTTGCTAACTCAATTGGTGAATTAATGGTTGTCCATTCATCTAGAAAATGTTCTTTGAACTCGTACGGCGCTTTTCTCTTCATTTGGTCGGCTATAATTAATTCGTTGAGTTTCTCGAAAGTTTCTATCTTAAGGCCTGAAATCCATCCTTCGTAATAAGTCTTCAGTTCGTTGTAATAATCTGACCATGTGTGTTCGGTGACTTTTCGATGCGAAACAAATAGTTGGCGAAATTTTTCTGGAGACAATTTAAATCTTTTTAATAGCAGACTTTTTACGTGGTCGTAGTCATTGGCCTTTTCTGCGGGTTCTCGGGCGATCATGTGAGCTACGTCAATCGGAATCAATCCTATAAGTCGTTGGACCCAGTCTTTCTTCGGCAGCAAAATTAATTCAGCATGTCTTTCGAACAGTGTTAAATTTAAGCCAATATCATCCTTCATATTAAATTTGTGGAAAGCTTCGTGAACAAATTTAGCCGGTGGCGTTGCGATATTTTCTGTTTGATTATCTGCATTCAGTTGCTGTTGTGTTTGTATTCTTAACTTTTCCAATTCGAGTTCCCTATTTTCTCGTATTCTTAATTTTTCAAGTTCGAACTCCCTTTCCTCCTGTATTCTTAATTTTTCTTCTTGGATTTTAAATTTTTCGAAATCTTTCTCCTCTTTAATTTTTAATTTTTCAAGATCTTTTTCTTCTTGGATTCTTAATTTTTCGAGATCTTTTTCTTCTTGGATAGCGTCTAGCAGAGCCTTGACGTCTTCCTCTACATAGCCCTCTTGTTTGATAATTTTATCCTTTAGCTTTATTTTCGTGTCCTCTTCCTCTACGATAAGTCCTAACTCTTTCGACAGCTCTATTAAATCGTGTTTTTTGAAACGTAGTAAGTATGCCATTTTTAACTAATGCGGATGTACTATTTTGTGGGGGAAAAAATTAACCTTAGAAATTTTTAATACTGACAGAATATGTAAATTTGTGAAAAATTACTAATACCTTATTTGACATACCCTGTATACCATACAATTATTGAATACTAAAAATAAAGAGTATAGATAAAAAGCACCGTGAAGCATACAAATATAGCAATGATAAAAATTAAAAATGCATACCGTGGATATTTTACCAAAAACATAACATGAAACAGCATAAATAAAAATAAACAATTCACTTCAATTCGAAACGATAAAAACAAAAACAAAATAGGCGCCGAAATGTTTTCACTCTTGCGGTTTTTTATTTTTCTTTTCTCGGGAGAGGTAAGCGGGGAAAAATTCAGCAGACGTCACGTGACGGCGTAGATAACGAAATTCTTTATAATCACTTGAAAACGAAATTCTTTATAATCACTTGAAAACGAAATTCTTTATAATCACTTGAAAACGAAATTCTTTATGAACACACTTGAAGCACAATTTTGATGAACATATTAACACACTTAAAGCACAATCTTGATGAACACACCCATTTGTTACGAAACGGTTTTGTTGTCGAAACGGCACACTTTTGTTTCGCATGCAGGCGGTGGAAATCGTCGATGATTCAATTGGAGCTTTACTGCTATTAGTAGATTCCTTTAATTTTTTTTTTCTTTCGGCGAAGTCACGGTGAATTAACGGTGTTTAGCGGTGAAACGGTGAATGGCGTCGTAGCACTCCCGGGGCTCGGGATATAGTTGCACACACAGCGGGGAATTCGGCGATTTTTTTCTTTTTATCGTTCAAAACGGAACGCTTCTTGTGTCGATGTTAAACGGTGAATTAACGGTGTTTAGCGGTGAAACGGCGAATAGCATCGTAGCACTCCCGGGGGTCGGGATATAGTTGTAGGCGGAGATATCGGCGATACACTTTTCTTTCGATATTAACTGGTGAAGAACATGTGGCGTTGTAACATTCCCAAGGGTCGGGACATCGTTGTAGGCGGAGAAATCGGCAATACTTTTTCTTTCGATATTAACTGGTGAAGAACATATGACGTTGTAGTTCCCAAGGGTCGGGACATCGTTGTAGGCGCATCATGCTGCTGAGGCCGGGCTCCCACGTTGTAGGGTCGGTTCGTGTCTAGGGTGTCCGCCCGCCGGTTCCCAGCAATGATGAGAGCGTCGTCAACATCACAGAACATTTATTACTCCACATAACACATAGTACAGTTGTAACACATAGTAACAGGCACGTACGCTTAAGCGTCGAGGAACAAAACGGAAGCGTACTTCTACATCCACTGTCGGTGTCTCAATGCTCGCTCGATCTCTTATGCTCGCTAGAGGGCGGTGTTACGCGCGCTCTCTTAAGTGTTGCCACTCATTCCTACATATATATATATATATATATAACGCTGATAATATAACAATTATCAGCGAATTAGGGTCGCATAGTATCCACAGATAAGCGAATAACGCGGATAATCGTAAAAATAAGTAAAAAAACGATACTAATGTTAATAGCTAAACATGTCAAATACGCAGCACATGCATTTAAGTATTATAGCTAAAATAGATAACAATGACTGTAAAAAATATCTTTAAAAGCAGAAAACGACTTCTAACTATTCTGCATTCAGTGATTTATCACAGTAAAAATGAAGGAAAACAAATGTGTAAAAGACCCGCGGATAAGCCGAAGTTTTCTTTTTATGGGCCGAGGTAGCCTGATCGGTAAGGCGTCGGACTCGCAACCGGAGGGTCCCGGGTTCGATCCAAGTTGATCAAAGATCCGTCATCGTTGCTAATGGTGGCTGGGCAACGCAAAATAAGGGTCGTGGTCACAAAATCCTTTAAGTGAAACGATACCTCTAAAGGTACTAGACTAGAGGTTTGCCCTTGGTTTGGAGCAAAAGAACAGAGCGCTCAGAGCTAAATCAGACTTCCACCCTAATGGCGCTCATGAAAACGGAAGCCGTACTTATTCCGCCTTAAATCGGGTAGATGTGTCTACTCGGGCTCGGGCCCGAGTGGTTTCAGAAACAACAGCAAACCTTACTTTTTATATATGTATGAATGTGTGTTTTGGTAATGAGTAAATATAGTGAAGCATTTTAATCTTTTGTTACATACGTTTTGAATGAATTTTCTTTTATGCTATATTATTTTACATTTGAATAACAGAAGTAAAGTATAACCTAGAGAAAATGTGGGATTCTTCGCAATTAGTTTCTGAATAAAATGTTCTAAAGATATATGTTTTTATCTAAGTTAATGTTGGTAAAAGTATATATTAAGAAAACTGCTTTTTACCCATGAAAGGACAATTTCTTGCATAAGATTAGCTTGATTGGTTCTTGAGTAACACTAACTATATTTTATAAGTAATATAGACGATAAATTCCGTAAAAGCACTTTCGTTAAAAATGAAGTCATTATTCAGTCTCCTGTAACTTCCCTCCAAGGTTCTTTCAAATGAATTATGCAAATATGAAGCGCCGAATACAAAGCACGAATATTTTACCTCTTAAACTTATCAACGTGAGACTTTTAGGGAAGCATACGCCCAACTATGTGATAAAACTAGCTTTGGGTCTTCGTGAAATTTCAGATCATATCCTCTGTTTTTCGTAAACCTTTAAAATGGAAAAACTTTTAAGAATATTGGTCAATTGTCAAAATATAACTCACAATATAGCGAAGAATATGTTGTAGATATTTCATGCATTTTATTTAATATCTGCTGAAAAATTTCAAATCAGAAAAAAAAGTCATTGATCATAATAAACATTTGTAAGAAACTATCGGTAGATAAATAATAATAATAATAGGAAACGCAGCAACCAGATTTTGTTTTGTTTTCTTATTAACACCTTGATAATTTTTTTGAAAAACAAACAAAATTACATGCACATAAATGAGTTACACATTCTTTTTAGCACTATCAAAAGCGGTGCAATCATTTACACCGACGCAATTTCACGTGATTTTTTTTTTTTTTGCTTAACTTTCAAAAATTCTTCAAATTAATTTTGTATTAAAAAAAAAAAAACACACTTGTGATGTGTTTTTGAATCAGTATTAAATCCTCGTGGATCTTTCCTTTTACGTAACAATTATAGAAAACTTCCAAGAATCTTGTTTGTAAACATTTCATTTTAACTGAATGATTTATTTGATGCCTTATAAAAAATGACTGCTTCAACAAGAAATGCATCATTCATCAATATCATTCATAGTTTATTTTGGGTGCTCCAATATGTCCAGACTCTTAATCAATAAGAAAATACACTTGACAAATGAAAGTGGAACTGCCAAATGGATTTGGAAAGTTGTCACTCTTTTTGAAAGATGGTATGGCATTACTTATGTATTTATGAGGTAAATATTTTCTGGATTCGAGTTTCTTCTTTTGCCGCCAATGCATAAGAAGAAATATAAATGGATTGCTGGTGACTTATTTGCAGAGAGTAATTGCGCAGGTGATATGTTGAGGGAAAGCATAACTCAGCAACAATACATCTGTAACTATACTGCTGTATAAATTTTTGCACAATATGGAGTAATTTGTGGTACTTAGGACTGTGATAAGTACCTTTTTTTTTTTGAAAGTTCATTAAGATTGGATAGCATTAAATTTAACTTTTTTTTTGCCTAGCAGGAATCTTAGTTAAATAAATAAATAAATAATAAAATAAAAAATACCGTCTAAATTTAATGTCTTTCATGTTCTACATATGTACTTAGCTGTACATTTTTCTATACTTTCTTTTCTTTTTTTTTATTTTTGAGCCTGCATAATGTAATATTATTTATTACAGTGAACTCTCATTTATACGCCGCCTCATTTCTGCAACTTTTTCACTTATACGATGATTTTAAATGGTCCCAGCACATTCCATATCAAAATAATGATAGTATCGTTCGTTTATGAGTCGCTCTAAAATATTTCACTTATGCCCCGAATTTTCCATAAAATGTATGAAAATGTATTTATTTTCTTTAAAAAATAAGCATTTTTCTTTACTTTCCTTTTTAATCTTTCGCCTTTATTGCTCACGGAAGGCATTTTTTCCGCATGAACTAGAGTCCGGAAAGGGACAATTATCTATCATGCATCGTTTTAAAGGGAACAGTTTGTAATTAGGTATGCTACAACTTTTGTTTTCTCTTTATCATTATAGTTTCGTTACAGTAATTGCAAAACCATAGTAATATGTCCCTTTTCTATAGAAACATTCTTATTCACTCTCTCATTAGAACCTATGTTGGGTTTTAGTCCTTTAAATAGGCTTGTTCACTCATACGTCTCTCTCACTTAATTATTTAAGTCATATTTCTTTATTTCCGTCATAAAATATGAAATATTGCAAGGATATTATTTTATTAAGTTCTTGCAAAAGTTGGCTTACACCTAGAAAATCTATCATTTTTATTTTCAATAAAATATTAAATTAATTCATGAAATTCACAAATATGCAAATTTGAATTAAATAATCAAAATGTTTCCAAGTACGAAATTTTTATGCTGATAAGTAAGAAGCAGTGCAAAATATTTGCATAATTATTTACCATGATAAATGTATTTTTATTTGTTTGACACCTTAAATTTTTTCGCTTTACGGGACCTTTTTTTTTTTCGATATTTTCAACACCGATTTTGGGAGCTAAGTCGTTAGCATCTAACTATTACATTCGTTTCTTTTTAAATACGAAAATACTTATTTATAAACGAAACAATCTCTATGTAATTTTAAGAAAAAAACACAAACCTATAAACTATGCTAAACAAAGCCTTAAAAAGTTATACTGACTGGGTTAAAAGCAGTGTAAGGGCCCTGCTCTACATCAGCGTAAAACGCGACCGAAACCGAAGGCAGAAACCGAAAATCCGGGTATTTTCCATAGGAACACTATGTAATACATTTTACGTTTCTGCTTTACGCCAGTGTGGAGCAGGGCCCTAGAAAACTTTACGAAAAATATTTTTTGCTACAAATGTTGCGACGGAAATGTTGCGGACCTACACCTACTCTGATCATATCATAAGGTCACCAAGTTAAAAAAAACACTCTAAAGTTGAGAAAATTCATTGTATTGTGAAATCATACGATTGCAAATGCAGTTTTTTTAAATGGACTTCAAACATTATTATAAGGAAGCGTGGAAAGGCTCATCGGATAAGCTCCTGTTAAGAAAAATCCAGTCTATCCATCCAAAAAAAGTGCAAACGATTTTAATTCGAACGAATATGGGTCGTACTTAACCCATTAATGCCTAGCGTTCCTTTTTAGGGACGGTCCAAAAAAGGATCTGAAGTTCCCCAAAATGAACATTTCAACCAAATAATAGTGTTCAATTAGTACCTTGGTATTGTTTTAATTCGTTATTCACAAATTGCAGCACATAACCATTGTAAAATGTGTTCTGTAGGAGTTTTAATATGATTTTTATCAAAAATGACATCGTTCACAATCTCAAGAAAAAAAGCTAAGTTTTCAAAGTTATTCCCAGCTTCCCAGTTTATGTTAATTGCTGATTTTATTTCTTCTTATAAAATGTCTTTTTAAATATTATATCGTAGGCAGAAAAAAATTTAAGTAAAAAAAGTAAGTACCCTCTGGGGTCTATCGTAACTTTTAAGGGACGAATGTTTTTTCCTTAATAAAAAGATTTTTTTTTTACATAATATTTTTTTTATTATTTTTCCTGTCCATTAAACACTATTTTTAACCAGTATACAAAATATATTTGGAAAAAAAAATATCAGGCATTAATAGGTTAACTGCATTTACCACCCCTTTTGTTTTTGTTCTTTTTTTTAGCCTACTTTCCCGTTAAAAATAAAAGAGACGAAAAAAGCATTAAAATTGGCTTAATGCATCTAAAAAATGTCGCCAAGTCCAAAAAATATCGCCAAGTTCAAAAAATATCGCCAAGTCCAAAAAATATCGCCAAGTAAAAAAAAGTCAAAAAGAAACAAAAAAATGAAATAAATATCGAAAAATTAAAAATTTGAAAGTAGGGTATTGAGATGGGGAATTTGTGTGTCGGTCGGTCTGTCGGTCGGTCGGTCTGTCGGTCGGTCTGTCGGTCTGTCTGTCCCCCCCTAATAACTTTTGAATGAACATTCCGATTTGGACAAACTTTTTTTTGTTGGAAAGATCTCGGCGAGTACAGCTCATTCCCGTATTTGATTTTTCGATTTGAACAATTTTTGGTTCAACTTTGAGCCGTTCAAACAACCGGTCCCGCGATACTAACTTTTGAATGAACAGTCCGATTTGAACAAACTTTTTTTTGTTCGAAAGGTCTTTTCAAGGAAATATCGCCAAGCTCAAAAAATATCGCCAAGCCCAAAAATATCGCCGAGTCCAAAAAATATCGCCCAGCCCAAAAAATATCGCCAAGTCCAAAAAATATCGCCAAGCCCAAAAAATATCGCCAAGTCCCAAAAATATCGCCAAGCTCTTAAAATATCGCCAAGTCCAAAAAATATCGCCAAGCCCAAAAAATATCGCCAAGTCCAAAAAATATCGCCAAGCCCAAAAAATATCGCCAAGCCCAAAAAATATCGCCAGGCCCAAAAAATATCGCCAAGTCCAAAAAATATCGCCAAGTCCAAAAAATATCGCCAAGTCCAAAAAATATCGCCAAGCCCAAAAAATATCGCCAAGCCCAAAAAATATCGCCAAGCCCAAAATATATCGCCAAGTCCAAAATATATCGCCAAGCCCAAAAAATATCGCCAAGCCCAAAAAATATCGCCAAGCCCAAAAAATATCGCCAAGCCCAAAAAATATCGCCAAGCCCAAAAAATATCGCCAAGTCCAAAAAATATCGCCAAGCCCAAAAAATATCGCCAAGCCCAAAAAATATCGCCAAGTTCAAAAAATATCGCCAAGCCCAAAAAATATCGCCAAGCCCAAAAAATATCGCCAAGCCCAAAAAATATCGCCAATCCCAAAAAATATCGCCAAGCCCAAAAAATATCGCCAAGTCCAAAAAATATCGCCAAGTCCAAAAAATATCGCCAAGCCCAAAAAATATCGCCAAGTCCAAAAAATATCGCCAAGTTAAAAAAAAGCCAAAAAGAAATAAAAAGGTACAATGAATATCGAAAAAATAAAAATTTGAAAGTAGGGTATTGAGATGGAGAATTTGTGTGTCGGTCTGTCGGTCGATCGGTCGGTCTGTCTGTCCCCCCCCTAATAATTTTTGATTGAACATTCCGATTTGAACAATTTTTTTTTTGTTGGAAAGATCTCGGCGAGTACAGCTCATTCCCATATTTTATTTTTCGATTTGAACAATTTTTGGTTCAACTTTGAACCGTTCAAACAACCTGCCTCGCGATACTAACTTTTTAATGAACAGTCCGATTTGAACAAACTTTTTTTTGTTCGAAAGATCTTATCAAGGATACTTCATTCCCGTATCTACATTTTCGATTTGAACAATTTTTCGTTCAACATTGAACGGTTCAAACAAGCTCTCACACCTAATAACTTTTGAATGAACAGTCCGATTTAAACAAACTTTTTTTTTGTTCAAAAGATCTCGGCAAGGATGCTTCATTACCGTATTTAAATTTTCAATTTGAACATTTTTTTTCGTTCAACATTGAACCGTACAAACAACCTTTCCCCACCTAATAACTTTTAAGTGAACCGTCCGAATTGAATAAACTTTTTTTTGTTCGAAAGATTTTGGAGAGGTTCATTCCTATATTTCACTTTTCAATTTGAACCATTTTTCGTTTAATGATGAACCGTTCAGAAAAAATGTTAACATGAGCGCCTACGGAGAAATTTAAATTGAATGTTGATTCTGAACTTCAAGGCGGATTTCCTTCAAACTAACTTTGCAAGAAAATGGTTTTGATAAATAATGTATTGTAAAGTACTTTTCTGAATAATCTTCTGTGAGGACTCTGATTCCGACTCCGACAACGCAAACATGGCGGAAATGCAGGCTCAGAAAAAATGACTGACTGGGCAGACGATTTTTTGTTTATTTATTTATTTGTTTTGTTTAATTTATTACTATTGTTTTTTTTTTTTTTTTTTTTGGCAGACGATTTTTTTTTGTTAACAAAAATTTTTCATTCACGAGAGCATTTTATTCTTTATTTATATTTATTAACTGGCAACGGATTAAAAATGAAATTCGAGACATTTTATAACGATTTTTTTTCTTTCTTTGATTAAATGTGTTTTGATGTTCTTTGTTCTTTTATTTATTTATTTATTTTTCTTTTGAAAACGGTTGTGGAATTTTTCTACGGAAGAACTATGACAGTTACGTTCTTTAAATGGTGCGACAAAACTTTATTTACTCGTTTATTTACTTTTTACGTGTCTACTTCATCTGATGAGAGGGGTATATTTTGCTTTTAGAAATCAGCTTTAAGTGCTATAAAGGTATGTTTGACATAATTTTCAGTTTCAGATAATTAATAGAATATTGATCAGATGCTAGAATGCCGATATCGATGTACGGGAAAGTAGGCTCGTTTAGTTCTTGACAGAACTTCTTGTTCTCTCAGAGTTAGTAGAAGGAAATTTATCTTCAAGAAATAATTTAAATTAACAAAAATGAATTAATTTGTGACGATTTAAAAACAGTCTATTTGATTTAAATAAGTGGTAATTAAAAATGATATGAAACAAACCTGAGACGAAAGAAGATACAATTGGAATTCTTAATTTTGAGTAATACACGTGGAATGCTCAAACCAATGGTTATAGTTCATTGAAATTGTTTTGTAAATCTTGCCGTATAGCAGCACTTACCAAGGTTTTTAACCAAGTGTTTAGACCTTGCGGCGAGCCTTATACAGATAAAAATACAGCTGCAATATTTTATTAAAATGAAGATTTCTCCACAATATTTCAGTGCACAAGACATAAAGCTAAAATATTAATAGGTAGCATTACTACACTGTCGTGGGAAGGTATAAGGCAGTAACTGCGAATTTTTCTTTTTTTTTTTTTCTTTTTCCTCTCTCTCTCTGTCTCTCATTTTTTTCTCTTGCCTTTTTGTAATCTATTCATTGCACTATAGATTTACTGTACAAGCTTGTTTATTTGGTTTCCTCTGAAAATAAAGCAACAAAAAAGGTCAAATTCTAGCGTTTCCGTATTGTTAGAATGGAATCCAAAACGCATTTCCTCGCAAATATACCTCGCGATATAAATTAAAAACTTACTTCTGCAGATATTGGCCTATATCTTGCCCCAATAGTACAATCTCGAGACACTAATCCCTTCCGGCACTAAGCGGCAGCAACTTTAGTTTTAAAACAAAGTACATTGCATATAAGCGTCCTTATCCTTAATACAGTCGAACCTTGTTGAAACGAACTCCAAGGGATCTTTAAAATCAGTTCGTCTTAACCAAAATTCGTCTTATCCAACAAACAATACGCAACAAGCAGGAGTTTTTGCATTAACTCGTTTTAAGCGTATTCAAATTAACGAGGATCGACTGTGTATAAAACTCGCTGATCATAGACACGAAAATTTTGAAAGTACAATGAATTTTAATAGAGATGAAGAAATAAAGAAAACATGCACATTTCAATGTCAAAAAGAGTATCCTGACATTCATTTCCTTCTGAATTAAAATTAAAGAAATTTTGAACATACCTATTTTCACGGTAATCGTGCACCAACGCAAGGTCAACTTAAGATGGATTGAAAAAAAAAATATTTTAAAGATTAATACATTGCTTTTATTTAGTGTACGCCTCTTCGCAAACTAAAGCATGCAAAAATAATGATAGTTATGAAAAAAAACTTTAAACTAACATTTTGCGAAGAAAAAAAAGTATCATAGCCTTATGCTTTATATGACTAGTTTTCAATTTATTTTATTGGATGCTAAAACTTAGTTTAAATTGATTACACGTGGAAGGGCAAAAAATATATAGCACGCATTCTGCTTAAAATTTTTTTTAAATAAATTTAATCAATTACAAAAACAGGTTTTCCCCGAAGTATAAGTATCAAGTGTACAATCCTGTAATTGCATATTGGACATTTTTACAATAAAGTATGAATGCATTTTTAAACTGATAGTTAAATTAACTTTTATCTAGTTGTGTAATTCTAAAGTGACAAACGTAAAAAAAAAAACAAAATAGATGCGTATAACTAAAAATGCACACAAAGAAACCTTTTTCCTGGAAGGAGATTTTTTCAGGTGAGTACATGAACAGAAATTGATTACTCGGTTATAAAGAAGTTGAGATATTTTTAAAAACTGAATTATATCGTTTTTTACTTCCAATTAACTTTTTGAAACTAAATATGCAGATCTGGTTTATAATTAAAATGAGTCATATTGCACTTTTTCTTTCATCTTTGCCATCTTGATGATTCTAGTTTTTATTCATATTGTAAGATAGAATTTTTCCACCATTACAAATATTTGTTCCCCCATACTTTTAGTATAAGTTTTATTCAGTTATATTTAGTTAATTAACGTAATCTAATTTGTAAGGAGAGGTTAAGTTTTTTTAACTAAATTTCTGTTATTTATTCTTTATTTTGCTGCTTCAGTACTATTTATTTAATATAATATAACAGGTAATTTCTCAGGTCCTCAGGAGATCTAGGCTATGAACAAGACCTGTACGCTTCAGTGGATACCTGCACATGTCAAAATAGCAGGCAACGAATATGCTGATAAATAAGCCAAGGAGTCCAGAGAGCTTAATACTAACAACAACAGTGTCTATCTCCAAGATGCAAACGCAATAGCGAAATCTAAACTTAGAGATAAATCAATCCAATTGAAACACCAGCTTTGTGAAATAAATACAAGTCGACCAATAACAAAATTATAACCAGGCTGAGAACCAGCCATCACAGGGGCATGAAAATTGATGGAGAGGGGAGAAGGATTTATAGAAACTGTTGCAATTGCCCAGATACACAGCTTACACCTTGTCATATCTTTGAGTGTCCAGCAATAAGTGCGAACCTGAGAGAAATTGGTGCATTACTGTCACTTGTAGACCTTTATGATGATAACATCCAACAAATCGCAAAAGCAGTTATGAGGATCCATGGAGTTATTTAGTTCGGCTGTCATAGACACGACAAAAGACAAAAAAAAAACAGGTAATTTGATTTGACTTATTATATTCACTAAAGGTAAAGTTTTATTTTTCTTTTAATAATTGTATTTCATTTGATTGTAGACCTTTTTGTGTCTTTAATTGTTGTTAAATTTCTGTAAATCTTTGTAAATGATTTTACTAAGCTCGATTACGTAAAACCCTTTGCAACTTTTTCCTTAAGAAAGAAAAAAATAAAACCAAGTGCTCATCTACTATTAATCAATAAATTTCATTTTTCAAAAGGAGCTTTCCCTTGCTTTTGTACCAAAAGATTTAACTAAACGAAAACGTGATACCGTTTAGCAAAAAAATGCGCATTCTTATGAAATAGAGTTGCACCTCTTTCGCAATGAATGGACTACGGTTACTTTTTTTCTTGAATCATTACAACCAAATTTATTGTCCCAAAAAGTTAATTTTTAAAAGGTGTTACCTCAGGATTGCAGTGTGAATGAGTAAACTGCAAACAATGCAGTTGAATATGAATTTTCCATGGACAAGCTTTCTTGCTTGATGTTCAATTTTTTTTTTTTTTTATACGTTTCGTTTTCTGAAATACATGGACCAATATATGCCTTATTTAAAAGTTGTACATTTTTACTGATTTATTATTATTATTATTATTATTATAACCCAGTAATATTATTATTATTAATTGTATCATTATTATTATATACCAGTAATATTATTGTTATTAATAGTATTATTATTATAAACCAGTATTTTTTATTAATAGTATTATTATTATTTTTTAATATTATTATCATTATTATTATTTATAGTTTTATTAATAACTAGCTTAATACCCGGCGTTGCCCGGGTGCTTATTAATACAACATAGCATTCAGGGAAAATAAGTTTGAAAGAGTTCTATTCATATGGGTATAAAATAATTTGCATCAATCAGTCTCTTAGGTACAAACTTTGAAAAAAAACTAAAATATTACAGAAAGTTAAACGTTTACAGAAAAATAGTCTTATCAAAAGGTGAAAATTAAAGAGAAATGTTGTCTGTGCTTTGCCGCGTCCACTGTCATGAAATATATGCACATGGAAGTGAAAAAATTGCATCAAATTCACCCGCCAAATTCAAAATATTAACTTTTCTCTATTAACTGTTCCCACCTACAAAGTAAAAATTATTATAACTCAATCTAATAAATCTGTCTGAAATAAATCTGTTTCTCGTTCTGAAGGCTTATCTCCATTACAGACGCAACTGTTGTCGCATTGCAAATTTGAAATTCAAATCCGTGGTTCTTTTTATAAAGTCCACATGAATTATGATTGTTTTTTACTTATTTCAATGCTAAAAGGAAATAGGTGAGCCTTAAATTGAAAATTCATTACTTTAATCGTAATCATTGTTGGAAAATACTAATATTTAAAAATCTTAAATTTCATCAATTTGAATACTAAAAGGCCTATCTCGATTACAATATAAATAGGCTAGATTCCTATAAAAGGGTCATTTTTTGACAAAAAATTTAAATTTGAGCTTTTTAGATTTTTTAAAATTTCAAGACCCCGCCTATGAGAATTCTAGGGCATCAAGGAACCTTTGTGTCAAGTTTGATGAAAATCTGACGCAAACTGTGGATTTGTATAGAGAACAAGTATATATATATATATACATACACTCATTTTTATAGATATAGATTAAGCATTCAGTAGTTTGATAGAGGATATTTTTCAGTTGATGTAACTCTAACATAGATGCTTTACTTCCAAACATCGATGCTCTAAATCATCATTGATTTTTCCTCTATGCCGCATCCTTAATAACTAATCAGCATTAAAACTTTTATCAAGAGCAAAATACTTTCACTAAGGCAATAATTCAGGATCTATGTTTCAGTTTTTCGTAATCAAGCACTGCGAAAGCAGTGGACTAGATTTATCGAAAAGCATATCATAAAGTATGGAAAAAACGGCATTGCAACGCAGCGCCATTTTATTAACTCATTAATTGGCATCTATTAGAAGGAATCTTGGTAAAAGTAATTTCGGTTTTCCGCGACATATGGGGATTTATTCTCCCATAGCTAATAGGAAAAATGAAAGCGTTATTACATTTTATGGAATATTCTACGTGCCTTAGTTGTTTTATGACGGTCAGAGACATTAATATCAGTACATAGCGTCGTGTTGCGTTTTTCCGTTATTTAGCAGTACCTCATAATTTCTGTTTTTGAAACTATTCTAAAACATTGATGCTTTTGTTGTACATTTTTCCTATTTTAGTGTGATTATAATTTAAAGGCATCATTATTGATTCAATGAAATTTATTATTTATTTTCTGCATTTACTGTTCATTACGATTAAAAATCGTGTTTTGTAGAAAAATTATATAGAATTATTCGCAAGACATTAGTGTTAGAATTACAGAATGTGTCATTTTCTCCCCAAGCTGACGCGTTTTGCCAACTGTTTCTCTGTTTTAATAGATACGTTGATATTTCCATGACTTTTCCTAAATCATTGTTTTAAGTGATAACATAAGGTTTCAAAGAAAATAGTAAATGGTGGTTTAAAAAAACACCATTGAAATAGCTAAAGCATAAAGCAGTAAGTAACCGCCCTTACACCAGCCCGTTTATTCCATCCATTTCCCATTAGCTATCAGTTTTTATTGGTTTTCTTTCCTCTATAAGAGGATTTTTGCCTCCTGTTCGTTTAATTCCTATTCCATGCAGTCTATGGATCGAATGAGCGAGCTAATGGGTTTATTGCAAGCTAAAACACAGTTTAAACAAGAAGTTCTGTCAAGAACTAAACGAGACTACTTTCCCGTACATCGACATCGGCATTCTAGCATCTAATCAATATTCTCTTGAATATCTGAAACTAAAAATTATGTCAAACATACCTTTATAGCACTTAAAGCTGATTTCTAAAAGCAAAATATACCCCTCTCATCATATGAAATGGACACGTAAAACGTAAATAAACGAGTAAATAAAGTTTTGTCACACCTTTTAAAGAATGTAACTGTTATAGTTCTTCCGTAGGAAAATTTCACAATCGTTTTCAAAAGGAAAAAAGTAATAAATAAAATAAAAGTACAAAGAACATCAAAACACATTTTATCAAAGAAAGAAAAAAACCTCGTTCGTTAATAAAATGTCTCGAATTTTATTTTTAATCCGTTGCCAGTTATTAAATATAAATAAAGAATAAAATGCTCTAGTGAATGAACAATTTTTGTAATCAAAAAAAAAAAAATATCGTCTGCCAAAAAGAAAAAAAAATAAATAAAAGTAATAATAATTAATTAAACAAAAAAAAAAAAGAATAAATAAACAAAAAATCGTCTGCCCAGTCAGTCATTTTTTTCTGAGCCTGCATTTCCGCCATGTTTGCGGAATCGGAGTCGGAATCAGAGTCCTCACAGAAGATTTTTCAGAAAAGTACTTAACATAAAGTTTTTATCAAAACCGTTTTCTTACAAAGTTAGTTTGAAGGAAATCCGACTTTAAGTTCAGAATCAACATTCAATTTAAATTTCTCAGTAGGCGCTTATGTTAAAAAAATTTCTGAACGGTTCATCATTGAACGAAAAATGGTTCAAATTGAAAAGTGAAATATGGGAATGAGTCTCTCCGAGATCTTTCGAACAAAAAAAGTTTATTGAATTCAGACGGTTCACTTAAAAGTTATTAGGTGGAGAAAGGTTGCTTGAAAGGTTCAATGTTGAACGAAAAAAAGGTTCACATTGAAAATTTAAATACGGTAATAAAGTATCCTTGCCGAGATCTTTCGAACAAAAAAAAAGTTTGTTTAAATCGGACTATTACCTCAAAAGTTATTAGGGGTGACAGCTTGTTTGAACGGTTCAATGTTGAACGAAAAATTGTTCAAATCGAAAATGTAGATACGGGAATGAAGTATCCTTGAAAAGATCTTTCGAACAAAAAAAAGTTTGTTCAAATCGGACTGTTCATTCAAAAGTTAGTATCGCGGAACCGGTTGTTTGAACGGCTCAGAATTGAACCAAAAATTGTTCAAATTAAAAAATCAAATATGGGAATGAGCTGTACTCGCCGAGACCTTTCCAAATCGGAATGTTCATTCAAAAGTTATTAGGGGGGGACAGACAGACCGACAGACCGACCGACCGACCGACAGACCGACACACAAATTCCCCATCTCAATACCCTACTTTCAAATTTTTAATTTTTCGATATTCATTTTACCTCTTTATTTTTTTAACTTGGCGATATTTTTTGGACTTGGCGATATTTTTTTTAACTTGGCGATATTTTTTGGACTTGGCGATATTTTTTAGATGCATTAAGCTACTTTTAATACTTTTTTCGTCTTTCTTTTATTTTTAACGGGAAAGTAGGCTAAAAACCTAACTAAAGGGCTACTTTGAAATGCGCACAAGTGCCAGTTTTAAGTCTCTCAGAAAAATAAATGTAAATACATTTATTGGTGCTGAAGCAGAGCAGAAACTTTAAAATACCTCTTGGAATATTTCGTTGCAAGTGCGTGAAGTTTTCATAGCGCTATTGCAGAGAACAGCAAGGGCGCCAATCGGGGAGGTTACTGTCATGACGCAGGTTGCACCATCCCAAGTAGCACACTTCGTTTTTTAAAGGTTGTAAAATGGTTATTAACGTTGAGACAACGGATAAAAAACGTTTATAAAACATTTAAACGTTTTTTGTGCTTCCTGGGATTGAATTTTCTAGGAATGGGAGGGCGCTTTAAGGGATTGGTTTTTATTTTCAAGGGGTCTCGCTTTATTTTCTCGCTTTTGAGGGCTTAGTAGTCCTAAGGTATTGATAATTTGTTGAATTAGTGAAAAAATATTTTTAAGAGAAGTCTCAAAAAGAAGTTTTTAGCATTCGTAGTAATTTTCATTCTTAAAGTTAGCACAAACGTAGGGACAGGGTGGGCATAGTGGCCCCTGCGGGCAAAGTGGCCACTTGAAATTTTTCTCCCTATATAGTTCCGCAACCGAGCGGCAATAGACTCATTTACTCGCCCGGCAGCCGTTGTTGTTGGTGTTATAGTATGGTGCCGCTCAGACGCAAACTCACGGAGATATCGCAAATTTTTCACTTTTTTAACCCTCTGATGTTGTATAAGTGCATCACATGTTTCGCTTTAGTTTATTGTAGGACTAGGTGAAGTAAATATTACATCAATGGTGTAAAACACCATGTTTCTAGCTTTGAATTCATATGTCTCAACAGTAGATACAACAACGGGTTGTACGTGAATTATTGTTCTTTCGAAAATGGCGCTCTAGAGGGCAAAGTGGCCACTTCGATTGTTCGATTCGAAACGTCGATTGTTTTTTCTGTGGGGATTGTTACTCGAAATCTAAGGACAACGAAGGCTGGATTAGATGTTCTGGGTGCCTCAAATGGGCTCACGAAGCCTACACAGGAGCCGAAAAGAAGGACGATAAGTTTATTTTTGATTTATGTAAATACCAATGATTTCATAACTTCACATACTTTTAGTAATGTCTATTTTTGTTTAAAACCCTAATACAGCTATTCTGAACTAAATGCGTGAGTTCTGAAACTAAATGCGTTTCATTTTTTCCATACTATCTAAATCTATTTAGACAGTGGCCACTTTGCCCTTCCTAGTGGGGCAAAGTGGCCACTTTGACAGCTTTTGGTAGAGTAAAAATTTTGTACAAATAAAGTTTAAAAATCTAGTTGTTTATATTTTTTAATCAGGCCTAAGTAACCATACAAAATGTTGAAGGGATTTATAAAATGTTTCAATAAAGTTTAGGGGTGGAAAAAAAAAGATGTTCCTTAGGGTGGCCGCTATGCCCACCCTTCCCCTATGTTTCAAAATTAGAGTAAAATGATGTAATGATTATCAAAAGGGGTATCTTTGTTTGGATTTTCGAAAACTAACATTGAATTCATAAAAGCAGTCCTTATCGTGCGACGAAACACACATTTTTATGAGAGGGATTTCCTCCATGTTTGAGATATTTCCAAAAAATTCGATGGATTTTTGTCCCAGAAATAAGTTTGAGATTTAATTTGACTTTGGATGTGCACAAGCATTGTTATATTAAGACTCGATGTTCTGTAAGTCATAATCGAGCGGTTGGTATATTGCATCTATAGAGTATGTTTGGGGAACTCCAGGCAGACGACCTCCCCTTAAAACTCTCGGCGAACAAAGAAACGAGCTCTTCTGAAAAAATGAGAGAGAGGGTTGTATAACTCAACTCTTTATGAAAAAACTCATTGACTCCACCTCACAAAGATGTTCACGTAGCAGTTGATCTGAAGAAATAATAATTTTCATAAATTCTACTAGGAGTGATCCCCCCCCCCTCCCAAGGAAAAAACCTTTTTCTTTTTTTCCCCCTCCATATGCATAAACTTTTTTTTTCCTTTCGTCATGTCAACTATACAAAATGCTTTTCCTTCCCGCTGATCCTGCGGTTTTCTTACACGTGTAGTAAAAGATTTCAAAGAAACCCAATTCTTAAAAAGGTCTTTTCAAATCCGACCAGATTAAACGAAGCTAGAAGATAAGTATAAAATTCGTATTTTTAAGGCTTTGATAAATTGTTCTTTCGGGACTTAAAAACCGGCTTTTAAAGTTATAAGAAGAGAGAAAGGATTTGTTCCAAATGAACGATTCACATACATCTTCTGACATATAAAACACATTAAAAAGAAATTGTATAGGTTTCGAAAGACTCTTCGAATTAAGAGCACTTTTTGAAAATAAATTTCTTTTAGAAATTTAATGGTTTGTATATAAAATTTCGCGTGAAGGAAAATCCATGGTTTCTTTAAGAAAAAGCAGTAATGACCTGGATGTTTGTTTTCCCTTCAGTTAAAATGTGTTCTATTTTTTTTGTTTATTCATTGACTTTTTACATTATTTCTGTCATTAAAATAATAATAATGTATCTGTGGCACCTGCACTTCAAAAGATTTGAAAGTTCTATATAGTATATATAAAATTTTAAATCAAAGTAACAGAATACGAATGTTTTGGGAGGCGAGTAAAAAAAATTAAAAAAAATAATATTATTATTATTATTATATATATATATATATATATATATATATATATATATATATATATATATAAATGAAAAAATATCATTACTGATAAATAATTATTGTAACTAAAAATAGAAAATACTAGTTTCGTTAGTTATTTTCAAATTAGAATTTTATTATTTTAATATTTTACTGCTGTTTATTTTTATTCTTTTTTTTTGTTTACGGATGAATTATTTTATCAAACTCTCTTTTTTGATGTATATAATTTTGTGCCCCCTCCCTTTAATTCACGATTTATCATTTTGTATTTTTCGAATGCATTTTTAATCCCATTTTCTTTTTAAAACTGTATTATAAATAAAATAAACAGCTGATAAAGATGGAATTAATTATTGGAAAAAAAGCTGTCAGCGAAAAAAAGGTAAAATATGAGTGCTTAAATTTATTCAATGATTGCTTTAAAAATCGAAATTGTAGAAGGTGACTTGCCAAGAGAAAATGTGAAAATATATGTGCCTTTGTCGTTTTATTTATTTATTTTTTCCTTTTTTTTTTTTGTCTTTCGCAGTATTTTTTGAGATCTCTTCATAAAATATGAACACATTTTTCACTGAACACAAAAGTTCT